>PVIY010008145.1:0-78031 GCA_004026745.1 Myrmecophaga tridactyla | reverse complement strand
GGCCAGCTGAAGTGCTTGCTGAGGGTAAAGGGAACATGAAATGGGTAGTGGAAGAAGGTAGTGATAAATATGAACTTCGACCACGTGATCAGTTACAGAAATGAGGGCTGTAATGCTGTTTTGTTCATGTTATACTATTTAAGTTGTAAGATATCAAGTTTAAGAATGAATGTTGCCCAAGGATTTGCACCCTATTCTGGAGAGATTTAATGTGTTTTCAGTTATATGCAGGACAGTTGAGTATTGTCAGGTAAAAGAAAAAAAAATGTGTGCTTATTTGTTTTCATTTGGAAATTAAGTATGGTTTAAGGTGATGTATATATATAGGTGCCAAGTTGGCAAGGGGTGGACTGTCATGGTTAGGGACATGTGTCAACTTAGCCAAGTTGTGGTACCTGTTTATCTGATTGGGCAAGTGCTGGCCTGTCTGTTGCAATGAGGACATATCATAGGATTAGGTCATGATCACGTCAGCTGCATCCACAGCTGATTCCATTTGTAATCAGCCAAAGGGGAGTGTCTTCTACAATTAGTGATGCTAAATCTAATCATGGGAAGTCTTTTAAGGAGGATTCAGAGGAGACAGATTCCATTCCTGCTTCAGCTGGTGAGCCTCTCCTGTGGAAATCATCCAGACCCTCCATTGGAGTCTTCAGCTTCACAGCATGCCCTGCGGATTTTTCACTCTGCATTCCTGTGGTCACATGAGACACTTTTATAAATTTTATATTTGCAAGTGTTACCTGTTGATTCTGTTTCTCTAGAGAACCCTAAGTAATACACACCTGTAAAGAAACTGGTCTAAAGTACCCAAAGCCACCTGATTGCCATCCTGTGCAAGCAAAATGGGTGCTGAGAAAGCAAAAAGCAGCAATAGAATAACTATAATAATTGTGATAACAGTGTTAGTAATAGAACTTTGATGACAATGTCCCCTTTGTAATATGCACACACTGTCAGATAACCACCTGCCCTATCTGAAGTAAGACTGTTTCCTTCCACTACTTCATTCTGTGTTTCCCAGACTATTTTCATTCTTGTGAAGCAGGTTCATGTACATTTTAATTTAATCAACAAAGAATTGTCTGGGGGTGAGATTAACTTATTTTGATGATGTTATAAATGAAGAAATTGATGCTTAGTTTAATTAAGAATTTGTTGAAGCATGAGTATTACACAGCAATTTGTCTGAGTTTTGAAAATATGTTTCCTATCTCCAAATTCCATCCCCACTCTTCTCAATATACAGTGTCAAGAAAATGAAATTAGAACTATAAATGTCCTGCAAAGAATAGAAATGACACAATGAAAATTTTTTATGCTTCAGAGTTTGACAAAATTCCCACAAATATATAGACATAGGGTATAAACAAAAGTGACTGTTCTCATCATTTTGTTTACCTCATAAAATTAAAATAAAAACACATATGCATACATTTGGTTTTAGGGTATCAAATTTTTCATTAATGAATATACATTAAATGAAAATAATTCTTTATCAGACAGTGACTTCTGCTTAAAACATTCAGAAAAGCAATTACATCTGAAAAATTTTAATCAGAAATCCCCATAAAAGACATGACTATGATATTGCAAAATTGACATTTGGGTTATGTTGACTTCCAATATGAAATGCTTACATTATGTTTCCTTTAGTTTAAAGTAACAGGATAAAAAGAGAGCTGGCTGTGCAAAGGTCTAAAGTATAGAGCGCTCACATTCCAAATTCTAAATTTCATTTCAAATTTCTATCAATGAGAGAAGCGTACCATATACCCACTAATAACTCAGCTTAAAAGAGCACATGTAAAGACCATTACCATGTTGTCCTATGGTACCTACCCTCCTGACCCAGGACTCCTGTCTCTATGTCTTTTCTGTCTTAATCCCCTGCTGCATTAAATTTGTTTGGCAGTATGAAAAACTGCAGTGGACAGTCTCTAGGCTCCAGGATTTTGGTGAAATGGTAATGGAGGCTAGAAAATATGGTGAACATGGGAATTTGGATGCCCACCTGAACTCAACCTTGATGGATCAGAGAACTTAATACACTCTGCAATAAACTTCTAGAAATTCAGAAAGTATTTGGGCAGTAGGGTGTGGGGTGGTGGGGAGCTAATGAAAACCTAGAGCAGCAGAAAATTACTCTGGTGCTGCATTTTCTCTCTCTGCATTGCTCTGGATTGAACTTTACCCACCATGATTGCTACAGGGGTGGGGAAGGCAGCCATAAAGATGTGTCAAGGTCACATGGTGCCACAGAGCTGCCCAGCTGAGATGGGGAGATGGTGCCACATGGGCTGACAGATGTTCAATGGACCCTTGAGTATTCACTACTCTCTCTAAACCCACCCTCCACACAGGCTTCTGTCAAGTAATATTACCCTCCCATAGCCAGAAAGATTGTTTTATTATACCAGTCTCACAATCTCTTTTTGCCCCTCTTTTCCATTTTCTATTATGTCATAACTATAAATAAGAAACAACTGTACCAATCTATGTTTCACTTCTCAGAATCTTGATTTTATCTTATATTTGGGCCTCAAATATTTGACATTATGAGATAAATTCTGTCCTTCTGAGTCCTGCTCAGTATTCTGTTGACATATCAACTCATTCTCACACAATAGTAATAGGACCTGACCAATACAACATTGCCAGCTTAATGGAAACCACATGCCTGGCATGCATAATCCATCTTTATGAAAAATCACTGAAATGAATCATAGTGCATGAAAATGCATTTCTAAAATCCTCAACACTGGTAGAAGGTTTATTAGCATACCAATGGGTCATTCTATCCTAAACCTGCATTATTAACATTAAATAAATGTCTTCTGAAAATAAAACAAAATGAAACAAAACAAAGAGTCTGTCTGGATTCGGATATTTTGATATAGGAAAGAATGGCACATTAGCCAGTTTTTACATCAGAAAAAAGCTGTTTTTATGCCACAGTCTTTAACACCCTCTGTGTAAGAAGGCAAAAGGCAAATAGTTTTAGTCCTGTTATGGGACTTAAAATAGGAAAGATGCTCTGTTATGGGAAGGACATTCTGAGAGGAAGATTAGAGTTAAAAAAGGAGAATGGAAGCAAATATGCATAAGAAAGTGTATTTAAATTATTTTAATCAATAGTTGTAACCTTGGAATCAGGAGAGGTACTTAGCAGTGCATTTTTAAATAATTAATAACAGTCATATACATACATATATATATATATACTATTTTCCAAAACATGTATATATTCTGTGTGAATAACATAGACAGATGTGTACAGAAGTACTACTGATTTCTTTCATTTCTATTTTCTTAATCAGTAGAGAATACTTTTACAACTACTGACCTGTTTTGGGAGGGTTGTGAAATGTTTTGATATATGTCTCCACATTTTAAAATGTTGAGAGCCATTGACCCAAGCTGCAGAGGGAGTGGGAGCCTTAAGTACCAAAAAAGTCCCATATTTTTGGAGCAGGAACAATCACTAGAAAAGAAAGGTTAATAACAGACCAATATCTCTGTAATTAGGGTGAAATACTGGGAGAAGGTGAAAAGGGAGTAGCAAATAGGGAGAGCAGTGTTTCAATGATTGTTCAGAATGATGCCACAGGTTTTCATTCAGAAGTTTATCAACTTTTATCAACTCTGATGAAAGGACTATCAGAAGACTTATCTTTGGCCTTCTTCTATAACACTATAATTTACCAGAACTAAGTATTTTTGCCACCTGATAAAAGAACAGAGCCTTATAAACTTTCAACTTTTCACAATGAAAATGAAATTTAAAATAATAAAACATTGTAAGCAGATCTTTATGTCACAAATCTCTGAATCTGAAAGAATTCAGTTTCTACCTTCGGCAAACTTTTACCACATTTATAAATGATGAAAGACAGTGACATCAATATTTTATGCATTTATTTATAAAATGTATGAGTAACTCAGTTTTAGGAAACTAAAACATTCTTAATGCTGTTATTTTATTTCCTCCAGATATAAGTGAATTGCTTCTATTAGTATTATAAGAGAAAATTTTGAGATAGGAATACTGAGCTGGGAGGAGGTTTATAAAAAGATTAACTCTCTTGAATCCTGTCAATTAAATTGTCTATGGCTTGAGTTGCACATTTCTAATGATAGGATTGAAGAGGAAAAGATGACTTTAAGAAATATCAATATATGTTCAGATTAACTGAGAATTAAAATTATAAATCATAAAATATTTAGTGTAAAATATTTGTACTAAAATTTTAATCTAATGTGTCATTTGTCATCACTGTAGGAGAGAGCAAATATAAACAAACAAACAACAACAATAAAAAACCTTTAGGGAGAAGGAAACAGCAAACGCTTTGATGTAAATATAATAAAATTGAAAAGCCCTATTTTAAAATTATGTATTCTGTGATGGTTTGAAAGGATGTATGGAACCTAGAAAAGCCATGTTTTATTCAAAATCCCATTTCATAAAAGCAGAAAAATCCCTATTCAATACTGTATGTTTGAATCTGTAATTAGATCATCTCACTGGAGATGTAACCCAATCAATAGTGGTTGTTAAACTGTCTTAGGGGAGATGTGTCTCCACCCATTTGGGTGGGTCTTGATTGGTTTATTGGTGTCCTATAAAAAAGGAAACATTTTGGAGAATGGGAGATCTCTGAGAGAGCAGAGAATGAGATAGCAACAAGAAGCAGAGTCTACCAGACAGCGAACTTTGGAAATAAAGAAGGAAAATGCCTCCAGGGTAGCTTCATGAAATAGGAAGCCAAGAAAGAAAGCTAGTAGATGACACCACGTTCACCATGTGCCCCTCCAGTTGAGAAAGAAACTCTGACTATGTGCACCATGTGCCTTCTCACTTGAGAGAGGAAACCCTGAACTTCATTGGCCGTATTGAACCAAGGTATCATTCCCTGGATGACTTGATTGGAAATTTCTATTGACTTGTTCTAATTGGGACATTTTCTCAGCCTTAGAACTATAAACTAGCAACTGATTAAATTCCCTTTTTAAAAACCCTTTCCATTTCTGGTATACTGCATTTTGGCAGCTAGCAAACTAGAACATATTCCAAATGGATTGAACCACACAGAGAGGCTGACATATGTCTGTACCAGTAAATGGCTGTTGGGACAGTTGGTATAAGACCAAACCATATACATTATCCTATTTTCCTCATTTTTAATGCATGTATGTCCTTTTAAACTGATTGATTTTCTTATTTACACTACTTTTTTCCTTTCTGAAAAATTAGAGCTATAAGCCTGTGACACATGGACATGGATACTATGGGCTTCTTTGTATTTGCTTCTTTAACAAATGGTATGAATATGATGTTCTATTTCACATGAACCCAGAAAACAAAATTTTACTCCATCCTTATAGCTAAACTCATGCAGGAATACACCACCAAGAGAGAAGAGAAAATATCTCCCACAAAGCAGGGGATGGTTTATTTCCTCATGACATTAGGAAATGGCAAAGTGGGTTTCCTTCTCTTAATTATTTTTATATAATTTATTGATTGTTATTTTAAAGACAAGGTATTTTTGTTTACTGAAAAAAATGCATTTGAAAAATGTTCTACCAGGTCCTCAAATAGAAAAATATCCATTATTCAAAGAGATATCACTTAAAACTGCTTAGAAAATTGACAGAGAGGTTCAGGGGTTTACTCTGATACCTCAGAAAATGACAGTGTGTGGGAGACAAAAGAATAAATGATTCAAGACAGGAAATTAACAAAATTGTTGTATTAAATGCCTAATTTAAGGCACTTTTGTTCATTTTTCAAATCCTACTTAATAATAAATGATATATTTTTCCAATTACCTTATTCTTTCATTTATTACACAGTGTCTGATTTCTTTTTACATGTAGTCATTGTACAAGAGACTGCTGGTGCATGGTAGGTCTTTTATATTTATTTGGTGAATGAATAATTAATTAATGCCACACATCCTATAGCCCAGCAAGATCAAAATTATACTATATTCTGACCAATGACAGAATTTTGATGTTTGCCTCTTTATTATTATTTCCCAAGTTATATTTTCACACAGTTTGTATATGTATCCACTTTTTTGGGATGTGTCATAATTTATTTAACCACACTCATGTTGCATGATTGGCTATTTTTCATTTTTTTAGCAATGAACAATGCTAAAATGAACATTACATATATAAATATTTATGCACATTCTTAACCATTCCTTTAGGATAAATTCTAGAAACAAAGTTACTCTGTCAAAGCCTATGCATATTTTATTTATCTACTATATCTTAGATTTTAATCATGAAATTACTAAATACATTTGGGAAAAATCAGTCAGTACCAAAATGTAAAAAAATGAATAGGGAAATGTTTGTCATCTGGTATCACATTTTAGAGATAACCACTAATTTTCTTTCTTTTCTTCTTTTTCTCTTTTAAACAGTTTTACTGAGGTACTATTCACAGACAATAAAATTTACTCATTTAAAATTCAATTCAATGATGTTTTAGAAAATTTATACAGACATGCAGTTATCATCAAAATCAAATTTTAGAATATTTCCATCAATCAAAAAAGATCCTTGGTGCCCAGTTATAATCACTCCTTAATATTACCTCAAGCCCAGGCAACTGATTTGCTGTCTTTATAGATTTACCTTTTCTGACATCTCCCTATTTTCTATTTTTTTTTTATTTTTAAAAACATGCTTTGGTTAGAGAAGTTGTAGGTGTATAGAAAAGTTGACTATGCATAAAATGCAGGATTCTTATACAACACCATACCACCAATACTTGCATTAGTGTGGAAAATTTGTTACAATTGATAATGATATTTTTTGTAATTCTACTGTTTTTAACAGTAGTCACATTTGTTGCAATTGATTAAATATTATTAAAATTGTACTATATCTATTGTCTACAATTTACTTAGGGAAATTTTCCCCCATATGCCCAAACTTTTGTTATTTGTTTATGCATGTCTTTATTACTTACCTACCCATACACTGGATGAAAACTGTCAGCCACAAGGTTTTTATAATCACACAGTCACATGATAAAAGCTGTATACTTCTACAATCATTATCAGGCATCGAGGCTACTGGATTACAGTTCAGCAATTTCAGGGACTTCCTTCTGTCTAGCCTAATACAATAGAAACTAAAAAGAAATATCTATATAATGAGTCAGTAGTCACAATCATTCATTAAATCTGAATTTCTCAGTCACACCTCCTCTCTCTCATTTGATCATTATCTCAATCTTCAGGGATATCTGGGCAATGACCATTTTAACTTCTTCATGCTGGAAAAGAATGTGGGCTTTATGGGGTAGAGAAATGAAACTGATTGATGTTCTTGGAGAGACTGTTACCTCTGTGTTTCAGAGCTTGTTTGGCATAGGGAAATTTAAAAAAGTAAAGCTTTATAGATTCTTAGATAGAGCCCAGAGTATTCTTTAGGGTTTTCAGGAATACTGTTGGCTGGGGCTTGGCATACTGTGGTAATTTGAAATACCTGGCTGAAGTTTGAATAAGAGTGACCTCTAGAATGACCTCTCAACTCTATTTCGAATCTCTTAGCCACTGAAACTTTATCTTGTTTCATTTATCTTCCCCCTTCTGGTCAAGCATTCTCAATCCCACAATGACAGAGCTAGGTTCATCCAAGAGTATCATGCCCTATGTGGCCAGGGAGACCTACATCCTTTGGAATCATGTCCCATGCTGACAGGAGGGTGGCAATTTTGTTTGCATAGGTGGTTTACAGAGAGAGGCCCCATCTGAGCAACAAAAGATATTCTCTGAAGTAACTTTTAGGCATAATTGTAAGTAGGCTGTGCTTCACCAATGCAGAAATAAGTTTCATAAAGGCAAGTCTCGGAGCTTATCTTATTAAATTGGGAATTCCTAATGCTTGAGAGAATATTAGGAATTTTCCAGTGGAGAAGTATAATAGTTCCACATTTTCCCCCAGTCTATCAAGGGGACTTTGCAAATACTTTTTAAAAATTTTCTGCCTCAACTACCTTAGAATGTATCAGGGTATTACATTATCCTGTACAGAATAACATGATTTCATTTCCTATTCTAGGTTCCACGTTATTAGGTTGCTTAAATAAACTAACTGGACATGTTAAATTAGATAGTGTGCTGCAGAAAATTTAAATTTTGAACAAAACAAACATCTCTTCATTTGGTCTCACAACAAAGTCAAAGTTTTAAAATACAGACAATACAGGGTAAAAGATGCACCTGTATTCTGATTTATCTTAGTCACAACCATATCTGTTTCATTCATATCTCTAATTGAAGACTGATTTCTTTTTCAGCTTCTTAAAGGTCTCTGTATGGAGTAATGCTGACTTTCAGAACTTCAAACTCTTAATTCTGAGTCTTGGGTGTCACAGAGACACCTAAAGTTCCAGGAAACTACCAGTTTATACCCAAAGAGCACAGCATCTCAGAATTTAGAAATGACAGTTAAAACACAGGAATGCATCCATTTTATAATCACTTATTTTGTGCCAAGAACTATGCTGTGTAATCAAGAAGTAACAATTAAGACACATTTTGTGAACTCAAAGCATCTGCTTACAATCTAAAATTTGAAGAAGAAAAATTAAGTCCATCAAATTATTACAGGTGCTATGAGATAGCATATTCACCATATGAGTGTGCACAAATGAGGGAGGTGCTAACTCTACAAAGAAAGATCAGGAGAAGCTTCAAAATGAAGTTAGCCCCTAGGTATAGCTTTTTTAAATGATGGACTCTATTATATTATTTTAATTTGAGGAAACTTTCCTAAAAGTAAGGATGCAAGAGAAAATTCAGAGAATAACATGGCAAACACTTTGACCCATTAAACATTAACCTTTTAATATTTATTTTTTGAAAAAATACAAGATTATAAATAGAGTTGAAGTATCCACAATTCTCTTTCCTCATTTATTCTATCCCAGATAAAACTACCAACTTGAAGTTTCTGTGTATCATTCTCAACCTTCATTTTTAATGTTTACTACTGATAAGCATACTCATTAAAATATGAGGTTCATTTTTACTCTTTATTTCTTTCATTTGATTTATTTATCTAGGTTCCTTCTGCTTTTTACTTTGTAATTCACACGCAGTAAAATTCACTTTTTTTGGTATATGCTATTACGAATTTTTATACATGCATAGCATTTTGTATCCACCACCACCAACAGAGAACAGAATAATTTTAATACTCCAAGTAATGTTGTTTAAATTGCAAAATATTATCCATATAATTTTGTCACTTGCATTTTTTACTCCACACCATGTTTTGGAGATTTACTCATTTGGGTACATGGAGATCTAGCTCATTCACTTTCAAATATCATATAATATTTTATTCAATGTCAAAATTGGTTTATAATAGCATCTCTGTTATATTTCTAGTTTTCTATTACAAAATATAATGTAGAAATTTATATTTTATGCATGACATTGTGTAGGTGTGAGAGCTCCTTTTGAGCTTTTCTCCAGAAATAAAATTTTATTGTTATATACTACCCTTACCTTAAATAATATTTGATACTGTATAATTTTGTTGTGAGTGCTTAAGCAATTTTATGAAAATCTATCTTATTCTAAATCCTTCCCAAATTAAGTCACATTGTTCCAAATATTTGTCAGACTTTTAAAAGGTTATAGGATCTACTTTGGCTACTGATATAGAACTACACAAAAGAAAGGCATTTCTACTCTAATAGCAAGCAAAAGCTAACCTAAAAAATCCTAAGTTTTCTTGAGACCATCCAAGAGCTGAATTTCAAAACCAAAAATAACTGCACTTCAAAGCATGAGAAGCCCTTCCAAGGAGATGCATGACAAAGAAACTGTTTTTTCTTAGTCAGAAAACAGAAGAAAATATGACCTTCATACAAGCAGTTAAGAAAAGATCAACTACAATTTCAACAAATCCTTAAGGGCCAAGTGGAAGCTAGTGTTCTAGTTTGCTAGCTGCTGGAATGCAACACACCAGAGAAAGATTAGCTTTCAATAAAAGGGTATTTATTTAGTTAACATATAGTTCTTCAGAGGGAAGGTAGCTAACTTTCAACTGAGGTTCTAACTTATGTGGGAAGGCACAGGGTGATCTCTGCTGGCCTTCTTTCCAGGCCTCTGGGTTCCAACAACTTTCCCCTGGGTGATTCCTTTCTCCATATCCAAAGGCCTGGGCTGAGCTGCGAGTGCTGAGATGAGGTATTCTGAGTTACTTGGGCTGTGCAACAGTACTGAGCTCTCTCATTTAAGCACCAGCCAATTAAATCAAGCATCATTCATTGCAGCAGGCATGCCTCTTAGCCGACTGCAGATGTAATCAGTAACAGATGAGGTTCATGTACCACTGGCTCATGTCCACAGCAACAGAACTAGGTAGCTTCACCTGGCCAAGATGACAATTGAATGTAACTACCACAGCTAGCATGTAAGTTTGACTTACAAAAGGGGAGTCAGCATTGGCTTGCAGACTCTTTTTCAGTAGCCTTCACTAAGTGCTCACAAGATAGGGGCAGAGTAGGGAATCAGAGCACATTCCCCTTGGTGGCATAGGCATGTAAGAAGTAACTGGATGTGGCTAGGCATAAAAATCCACTCAACTCCAGGGCGCCTTCTCTCTTACAAAGAAAAAAGCCTTAAAGAGTTGGGGATGATGCATTAATCATTGTTAATCTCAAACCTAGAAGACAGAATCAAAACCCATAGCTCATTGGGCAAGATGGAGGGAACCCTCTCACACTAGCTTACAGGAAAAAAAATCATTGCAGTTGTTTGAAGTGTAGGAACAAAAATTCTTAACACATAGAACAGGGTAAGAAATGTTTGGGAGCCTAAGATCCTGTGTCAGTAATAAGTAAAGTGCAGTTATCACTGGAAGAAGGGAAGGAAACTCTTCTTCACTAGAGGCCAAACAGAGATACAAGGCAGAGTTTGGCTACCATAAGTAAGGAACTCTGAGTATGTTTTACTCCCAAAGACCATTTGTGGAGCTCCTGCCTGAGACTGAGTTAAGAACAGTTCATCAGAGAACACACCTTTTCCCTATTATGAATGCAACACCAAGTAGTAATCAAGAATCATAAATAGACTGCTGTGTGAGGGACAAAACTTAGAAAGAACACCTCAATGGTATACATGTGCAGGGATAGCTGAAAGTTGAAGGAAGACCCAAAACACTGAGAAACACCCTTCAACTCCCACTGTGTACTCAAAGCAAAAGGAAGTGGCAGCCAACTAGTAGAGTAATTTGAACTTGGAGAGTTTCTTAAGATAATGCAAGCAACAACATGATGCCAACCAAGATCAACTTTCTACTAGATTAATTCAAGCCCACACAGTGACAGCCTGAAGAAAAAAAGATATATCCATTTCCAAGGGTAAATAGGATCTATATCCATCTCTACTATTCTTCAGCACTTTCTGGGCATTAGGTAAAAATCATGAAACATACACATAACTGATAAGGCAATCAGCAGAATCAGGTTCACAATAGACCACATGTTTGAATCAGCAAACAGGGATTTCAGCATACTTATGATAAATATGTTAATAAATATGAAAAAATTATTTTTCATGGGGGCAATATGCATGAACTGATGGTGAAAAATGTGGACAATATGCATGAACTGATAGGAAATTTCAGCAAAGTAATGAAAGTATAAAAAGAATGAAACAGAAATTCTAGAAATAAAATAATAGCAGAAATCAACAGGAATTTGTTTGATGAGCTAATCAGCACACTGGATACAGCTGAGTTAAAAGAATCAGTTTAAACTTAATGATAAGCCAATATAGGTTATTCAAACTGAAACAAAAGTTAGAAGAACAACAGCATGGAAATAAATAATATTCAAGAACAATGGGATGATAGCAAATAGTCAAACATACATGCACTCCAATTCCCAAAAGAGAAAAGACAAAGATTAAAGAATTATTCTTAAATTAATGAAAGACAACAAACCATGACCAAGAGGTTCAAAGAAACCTTAGTAAGATAAATACAAAATATAACCCAAAACATGATATAATAATAAAATAACATAGATACTTCAGAGTAAAACTGCTAAAGGTAAATATAAAAGAAAACAAAAATGAAGAGCTTAGATAATTCACAGTTGGAAGCAAAATAGAAGCAATTTATCATAAGGTTTTCAAATATATGAAAAGATAAAAAGGATGAAATGCAAGGAAAAGGTTGTACATTTCTTACAGTATTTATGAAATGGTGAAAAATATTCTGTCTTGTCTCAGAGCACATTAGAATACAGGCTTAGCATTTTCTAAACCATCAAGTGCTGGGATTCCTTTTGCTTAACATTTCAGTCCTCAGTTATCTCTTTCCTCTTACATACTTAGAAAATAAAAAAGGAAAAACCAGACTGTACTTTCTACATTTTGCTTGGAAATCTAAACATTAAATATCTAAGTTCATCACTTACAAGATCAATTTTCAAGCCAAAATTATTATATAAGACATATTTCAGGCAAATTCTCTGCTATTTTATAGGAAAGGCCTTTCCTCCAGTTTCCAGTAACATGATCATCATTTCCTCTTAAGGTCTCATCTTAAATGGAAATTGCCTTTAATGTCCATATTTCTATTAACAATCCCCTCATGCCATTCTAGGCTTTTACTATCAAGCAGCTCAAAATTCATAAGGCCTCTATTCAAGCTACTTCCACATTTTTAGGTATATGTTAAAGCAGTACACCACTTCCCAGTACCAAAACTATCTGTGTTTGACAGGCTGCTATAACAAATACTGCAGATTCATTGCTTAAACAACTGAAACTTAAAGTCTCACAGTTTTGGAAGAAGTCCAAAGTCAAGTTGCAGCAGGAACATGCTTTCTTTGAAATCTATATCTGTATATATATATCTGTCCCTTTATATCCCGCTCTTGACTAGTTTAAAATTTCCTCTGTCCCTTTATATCCTGCTCCTGACTAGGTTTAAATTTCCTCTGTTCATAAGGACTCCAGTCATACCAGATTAAAGCCCATACTGATTCAGTTGGACCTCACCTTAACTAAATATAACCAAGAACCCATTCACAAATGGATTCACATACCCAGGAATCAGGTTAGGACTTGAAGTTGACTTTGTGGGGGACATGATTCAGTCCATAACAAATATACTTTGAAACAGGATAAGAAGTTAAATATATATATTTTAAATCCTATAACAACCACTAGAGCTTTTAAAAGAAGATATGCAAAAAGCTGAAATAAAATGAAATGATTTAAAATGTTCAATTAATACAGAAGAAAGAAGGAGAAAAGAAAAATCCAAAGAACAGAGAGAAAAATTTAGAAAAATATCATGACAATAAATTTCAAATTAAAAATATTACATGTAAATGGATTAAACTCTCCAGTTAAAGAAACAGATATTCAGAAAGCACAAACCATAAAGATAATGATAGAGATAAAGATAATCATAGGTTAAAACTAAAAGGATGGAGAAAAATATACAATGCAAAAACTACTTGAAAGAAAATCGTACTAATCAATTGTTTATTTGGATGTGTGTTTATTTACATGCCTTGACCACCTGCCCCAAAACAATGAATACCTATATAAAAGGTAAATGCACACACACACAAATTTTATCACATATTGAAATGAAAAATCATAAGGTGGAACAAGTAGTTGTTAAGAGTAAAATTTGTACCTTCAGAATTGAAAACAATAGAAGAGGACATTGCAGACAGATATTGTGTGTTGGATTTCAGACCACTACAATGAAGTTTATATTGCAGGTCACATGAATTTTTTATTTCCCAGTATATTAAAATATTATATTTACACTATACTGTTGGCACCAAAAAGGTTGGAAGTGAGGCTGATTTAAAGACATGGTGTCTTCTTAGTCTGCAGGGAACAGTTTACTGAAAGGGATCTTCCACAAAAATGGGGGATGTGGCATGGCTGAACAATGACTACAGCTTTTGATTAGTGTACTTATCTTGCTGGGTCCTGGCTCTGAAGGCAGCTATTGTTTCAATCTACCTCAGACAAAAAAATACCAGCAACCACTGTTTCAACCTCACCAATGACAGAGGCAGTCAATGGAGATGGAAAGGCACAGTTACTGCTTAGTACTGAGAGAAAACTGTGTATAAGAGAGCCATTTTCTGGGTAAACTGGGAAACCAAATCCAGGGAGCCACCAAAGAGAAGTTTGGCATCTTTCCTAAACTCTTCCACAGGGCACTCTGGAACTGGTCCATGAGCACTTTGTGGGTCCATGGCCCTGCTTTGACTGGGGACTACTGACTTGAGTAAGCCCTCTGGAGTGACACTCCTCAAAGAATTTTCCCTCCAGGTAAAACATCTAGAGACAATGAAAGTAGGGTTAAAAATTATAGTCAAATGCCAAAGGAAGAAAGTTTATTTGGTGTAAAACTGATATTTTCTGTAGGACAAAATCTAAAACAACCTATCTGTACAGCTCATTTGAACACTTAAAACACAGGGAGCCCAGAATAAGAAAGAGAACCTTTAATCCTATATAGATTGCAATGCCTGGATACACCCTAGAGTATATTAGCAGATAATTAAAAAGTGCTGGACAAGTTCCTTGAGGGATGGGAGAAAGAATATGGAACTATTAACACCCAAATCAATAGGCCATGCCCTTGATCCTGAGACTTACTCATGTGAAGCTAATGTAGGTAGTACAGAAGCTTAGATGACCTATAGGCATGTTTAAGAATTACTTCTGGAGGACATCTTTTGTGGCTCAGATATCTGCTGACTCCCTAAACCCAACTCTGCAAGTGAAATCATTGCCCTCCCCCCAACATGGGACATGACATCCAGGGGTGAAAGTCTCCCTCGTGATGTGGGAGATGTCTTCTAGGGATGAATCCATCCCTGGCACCATGGGATCAACAATTCCATCTGACCAAAAGGGGGAACTATCTCAGTGGCTGAGATAGTTCAAATAAGGTTGAGAGGCTAATCTGGAGGTTGCTCTTATGCAAGCTTCAGTTAGATCTTGATACCTATCATAACTTGCCAAACCCCAACAAGGTCCATTCTAGCCAGTCCTAAAGAACACTTAGGACAATATACAAAGTTCCACAAGGGTTCCATGCACTAGTGTAACTTTCCTGAAACCTACAACCTCCAGATGTGTCCCTGGTCTAGATAAGTCCTGAAATCTAGAGGGTCCAGCCTGTGAAGAACATCAGAAAGTTCCATCTCCCTACCCCATATTAGTGACAGACCCTTCCCATATGGAAGAATTAGAATGGCCATAGCCCAAACATCCCTAAGGAGAGGGATGGAAAGATCAAAGGTGAGGGTGGAATTATACAGTGAAGATAGGATTTAGCAAATGAATCTGAATGCTTAACCATTAAATTGGTATCTCTTTAGTCTCCAGTATCTTAGAGCATCTAGAATAAAAACCTACTATTATGGAAATGTAATCCATGTCAAACTCTGAAATATGTTCTACAATTAATTGTAGTTCTATGCTTTTAAATTTGTTGCTTTTTTATATATATGTTATTTTTCACATAAAAAGAAAAAAAAAGTCAATTGTGATGATAAAAAACATTTAAGCCTTCTACCCTCCTATATTCTGGAGTACCTGAAAGGAAAAATCTGAGAGGATCATATGGTAGCCCATGACAAAGTCTGGGATCTGTCCTGTAACTTCTTGTTGAAAAGTGTGTTGAAAAACATTGCTTTTTAAAATATCTTTGCTTTTGTATCTATGTTATACTATACAATGCAAAATTTTTTAAAAAAAGAAGAGCAGGGCAGGCAATGTTGGCTCAGTGGCAGAGTTCTCACCTGCCATGCCGGAGATCCAGGTTTGATTCCTGGTGCCTACCCATGTTAAAAAAAAAACAGAACAAAATCTATAGAGTCAAATAAATGAAACAAACAAACAAACATAGCAGATCAACATTCCTAGAGAAGGAATAGAGGAAAGGAAGCTTTCTTTGGGGGTGAAACAATTGCACAAATCATATAATCTCAAAAATTATACCATATATCCAGGCAGGAATCAGATGAAGTAGAGTTAAAAACACTTAGTCAGGAAAGCAGAGGCTATTCTAAACATCTAGAATAAGTTGAACCAAGTCTCAATGAAAAACCTTAACACAAAGCCAGTCAAAATCAAAACCAAGAGAGATAAACTAATATCCAGAGTAAACTTATCAAGAAATCAGATACATAAACATCAGCAAAAAATTACAAGCCATACTAAGAAACAGGAATCAGTCAAAGGAAAAGATAAAAATTTCAGAGAAATCACAGAATTTTGAAATAATCAAAGATGTTCAAACACATCTCCTATGTCAATCCAATGGAATAAAGGAAAATATGGCTAAGGAGATAATGTATATTAAGAAGACACTGTGTTAGCATAAGAATTTAAAAGAATGCAAGGAAAAAATCAGAAATAATGGGAATAAATGGAACAATAGAAGTATTGCTAGTTAAAATAGAAGTATTTCAACATACTCCAAAAAAACTAAATCTGATAGATTATTTTAATACACATACTAATCAGAATGCCATATGCCAAAGATACAGAGAGACTCCTGAAAGCAACCAAGGAAAAGCAAGTTGTCACATAAAAGGAACCATAATAAGACTAAGTGCTGATTTCTCTTCAAAAACTAAAGAGTACAGAAGACATGGTATGATACATTGAAGGTAATGAAAAAGAAAAACTGCCAGCCCCCAATTTTTATCTAGCAATTCTATCCTTCGAAATGGAGATAGGCTTTAAAATACCTACAGACAAAGAGAAATTGGAAAAGTTCATCAACAAGAGACCTGTCCTACAAGAGTTCTAGAGGGAGTTCTGCCAACTGAAAGGAGAAGACAGGAGACAGCGGCTTGGAGGAAAGTGTAGAAATGAAGATTATCAGTAAGGCCAACTAAAAGAGCAATAAATAAATAAATAAATAAATAAATAAATAAATAAATAAATAAATAAATAGTGGCATATTAAGAAAATAAAAAAGGGGCAGGCAATGGCGGTTCAGTGGCAGAATTCTTACCTGATGTGCCAGACACCAGGATTTGATTTCCAGAGCCTGCCCATGTCAAAAAAAGAAAAAGGATAAAATGGATGACATATGAATTGTCTTCACAATAATAGTTAATAACACTGAAGGCTACTGAATTAAACTCCTCAATCAAAAACACAATTTGGCAAAATGGATAAAAGAATAAGATTCAACTATGTGCTTATGTGCTTTTTATGTGAGACTCACCTTAGACACAAAGACACAAAAAGTATGTGCAAGTTTGAAAAAAGATATTCCATACAAACAGTAATAAAAATTGCTTGGGGTAACTATTCTAATAGCTTTCAAAATAGATTTTAAATTCATAAGTGTTAAAAGGGAAAAATAAGGACACAAAATATTTTAAAAATTGCAGCTCATCAAGAAAAAATAGCAATCATAAATAGTTTTGCACCTAATCAGGGTGCCCCAAAACTCATGAGACAAATGCTGGCATAACTGAAGGAGAGATGGATAAAATAGTAATGGTTGGAGTAAAATAATAGTTGGAGTCTTCAATACACCACACTCATCAATAGATAATACATCTACACAGAGGATCGATGAGGAAACAGAGAACTTGAATAACAATGAAAAATAGTCTAGACCTAACAGACATACCGAGCATTGTAGCCCAAAACAACAGGATATACATTCTTGTCAAATAGGCAGGGATCATTCTCCAGGGCAGGCCATATCTTGTGTCACAAAACAACTTCTCAATAAATTTTAAAAGAATGAAAATATAAAAAGCACTTTCTATGATCATATTGGAATGAAATTAGAAATCAAAAATAGGCAGAGAACTTGAAAATCACAAAAATATAAAAGTTAAACAACACAATCTTAAACAATCACTGGTTTAAGAAAAAATTACAATCAAAATTAGTAAATATCATCAGAAAAATTAAAATAAGAACACATCCATAATGGTTAGGTTCTGGTATCAGTTTGGCCCAGTTGTCTTGGCTCAATGGTTACTGGCCTGACCATTGCTGCAAGGATATTTCATGGCTGGTGGATTTAATCATCAGTCAGTTGATTGCATCTGTGGCTGATTACATCTGTGATCAACTAATGTGTGTCTCCCACAATGAGATAATCCAATCACTGGAGTCATTTGAGGGAGAAGAGATAATCTTTCACTGTTTCTTCAGCCTTCAAGACTCTCCTGTTCATCATACCCTTCATCAGAGCTGCCAGCTTCACAGGCTTTGGACTTTGTACTGTTCCATTCCCAAAGTTGCATGAGACATCTTTGTAAATCTCATATTTACAGATATCTTTTATCTGTTCTGTTTCTCTAGAGAATCCTGACTAACAGCACAACCTATAAAAACATGGAATATATCAAAGGCTGTGCTGAGATGGAAGTTTATAGGCCTAAATACCTATATTAACAAAGAAGAAAGAGCTAATTTGGAAGACCTAAGTACATACCTGTAGGAACTAGAAGAAGAACAGCAAACTAATTTCAGGGCAAGCAGAAGGAAAGAAATAACAAGAACTAGAACAGATATACTTGAATTACAAATTGGAAATCAATAGAGGGAATTAACAGAACCAAATGTTGGTTCTTTGAGAATATCAATAAAATTGACAAACTTTTAGTTAGAGTAATGTAGAAAATAAGTGCAAATAAATAAAATCAGAAATGATAGGGGGGACACAACTATTGACCTCAGAGAAATAAAAAGAATTGGAAGAGGATATAATAACCAACTCTATAACAGCAAATTGGAAACTTAGATGAAACAGACAAATTCCTAGAAACACATGAATAATTCACATTGCCACTAGAAAAAAAATAGAAGACCTCAACAGACAAATCACAAATAAAGAGTTTGAATCAGTCGTCAAAAATCACCCAATGAAAAGACCAGGAACAGATGGCTTCTACCAATCATTTCAAGAAGAATTAATACTACTTCTGCTCAAACTCTTCCAAAAAATTGGAGAGAAGGGACTCTACCTAACTTATTCTATAAAGTCATCATCCTAACACCAAAGCCAGGAAATGATAGTACCAGAAAAGAAAATTACAAATTTCTCTATTGAATAAAGATGCAAAAATCCTCAAAGAATACTTTCAGAGAATACAGAACAAATGTGCTGTATTCCAGATATGCATGAGTTTTAAAATGTAAGAAAATCAATTAATGTAATAAACCACATTAACAAACCACATGGGAAAAACAATGATAATCTCAACTGACATGGAAAAGGTATTTGACAATATGTAGTATCCTTACTTGATAAACTTTTTATACTTTGAACATTTAAAAATAGAAGGAAATTTCCTCAACATGATAAAGGGCGTATATGAAAACCCAACAGATATAATCATGCCCAATGGTGAAAGACTGAAGATTTCCCCATAAGGTCTAGAACAAGACAAGGATGATCATTATTGTCACTGATATCTAACATTGTGCTTAGATGTTCTGGTCAAAGCAGTTAGGCCAGAAAAAGAAGTAAAAGCCACCCAAATTGGAAAGGAAGAAATAAAATTCTCACTATTTGCAGATGACATGATTCTATCTACAGAAAGTCCAAAAACATCTCCAAGAAAGCCACTAGAGCTTATAAATGAATTAAGAAAAATGTCAGGATAAAAGATCAACATGTAAAAGTCAGTAGTGTTTCATACATTAATAATGATCAATTTAAGGAGGAAATGAAGAAAAAAATTGGCATGCAACAGCAACTGAAATAAATAAAGTATATGGAGTAAATTTAACCAAGGATGTAAAGGACTTGTACACAAATAACTATAAAACACTGCTAAAAGACATTAAAGAAAATTTAGACAAATTGAAGGACATTCCTTGGTCATAAATTTGAAGATTAAATATTGTTAGGATGCCATTTCTAACCAAATTGATTTAATAGTCAATGCAATCCCAATCAATATTCCAAATCCTACTTTATAGAAATGGAAAAGCCAATTAAATTTATTTGGAATATAATAGGGCCCAACTAGCCAAAAATATCTTGAGAAAGAACAAAGTTGGGGACTTACACTTTCTCACTTCAAAGCATGCTGCAAAGCTACAGTGGTTAGAAACAACATCATACTGGCTATAGGATGGATTTGTTGACCAATGGAACTGAATTAGGAGTTGCAAAATAGACCCTCTCATCTATGGCCATTTTATATTTGACAAGGCTACCAAGTCCAGTCAATTGGGAAACCATTGTCCATTCAACAAATGGTGCTCAGACAACAGGATATCCACATGTAAAAGAATGAAAGTGGACACCTATCTTGCACCATACACAAACATTAACTCAAAATTGATCAAAGATTTCATATAAGAATAAGGACTATAAAACTCCAAAGGAAAATATAGGAAAGCATCCTCAAGATTTTGTGATAGGCAATGGTTTCTTAGACTCTATACCCAAAGCATAAGCAAACAAAAGAAAAAATACATACATGGGGGTTTATCAAAATTAAAAACTTTTGTGCCTCAAAGGAATTTAGTAAAAAGATAAGCTACTCAATGGGAGAAAATAGTTAGAAACCATATAGCAAATGAGAGTTTAATATCTAGAATTTATAAAGAAATTCTACAACTTAACAAGAAAAATATAACCCAATTAAAATTGGGAAAAAAGCTTGAATAAACATTTTCCAAAGAAGATATACAAATGGCTAAAAAGCATGCAAAAAGATGTTCAACATTACTAGCTATTATGGAAGTGCAAATCAAAACCACATTGAAATATCTTTTCTCACTTATTGGAATGGCCACTATTAAAAACAACAACAACAGAAAACTACAAATGTTGCAATGAATGTGGTCAAATAGGAGCACATTTATTGCTGGTCAGAATGTAAAATCATGCAACTGTTGTGGATATATGATCTGGCAATCTTGCTACAAGGAATGTACCCAGAAGAACTGAAAGCAGGAATGCAAACAGACATTTACATATCAGTATTTCTAGGAGCATTATTTACAGCGGTCAAAAAATTGAAGGAACCAAAGTGTTCATCAGTTGATGAATGGATTGAACAAATTGTAGCATACATATATGGCAGAATAAGACTCAGCTGCAAAAATGAATGAATTACTGATACATGTGGCAACATGGATGGACCTTGATGTTGAGTGAAATGTCAGACATGTAAGGACTATGCTGTATGGTCTCACTAATATGATCTACTTATAATTAGCAAACTCTCAGAGGTAAAATTTGGAATATACATTACAAGGAAATAGAATGAAGATAGAGAAGGGGGAGCTGAACCTTAACTTGTAAAGATTTTCTATACAGGTTGATGATAAAGGTTTGGAAATGTATTGTGGTGATGGTAGCACATAATTGTGGGTGTAGTTGACAGCACTGACCTCTATAGGTGAATGTGGTTAAAAGGGAAATCTTTAGAATGTATATATTACCAGAATAAAAATTGAAGACTAAAACACAGGACTGTACAGCGCAGTGATCCTTATTATAAACTAAGGACTATAGTTAATAGTACAAGTATAAAAATATTCTTTCATGAATTGTAACAAATGTATGACACCAATTCAATGTACTAATAATAGGGAGGTGTATAGGGATAAAATAAACCTAAAGTAGACTATGGGTGATATTTAATAATAACATACTAATAATCTTTCATCATTTGTAACAAATGTAACTTTTAAAAACAGTACAACTATTTTTTAAAAAGCTATGAATAATTGTACCAAATCTTCCACACTGGTGCATGTCATGGTGGTGGGTTGTGGAATTCTGTATTTAATTTATAATTGTTCTGTAAACCCACAACAATTGTAATAAAACATTTAAATAAAAAAGGAACACAGAGACCCTAAGTAAGCACATGCTGTTGGACAAATGGTGCTGATATACTTGTTCAATGCAGGGTGGACAAAACCTTCAATTTGTAAAAAAAAAATGTGCAATATCAGAGAAGTGCAATAAAGCAAAGCACAATAAAATGAAGCATGCTACTTATAACTGTTTTATGCTCAAAATAATTAAAGGTATAGTCAAGAAACAAAGATCACAATGAAAGGAAAGCACTATTAAAATGGCAAGTAAATATGAACAAGACTAATTCTAAAAATTAAAAATACTGAAATTATAAATTCAATAGATGAGTTAAAAGGCCAAACAACAGAGTTGAAGAAAGAATTTGGCATAATGGAACTGGATGGGAAAATTTCTGAAAATATAGCACCTAAAAAAGATAAGATACAATTGGAATGAAGATTTAGGAAATAGGATGAAGAGTGTGCCAGTTTGAAGCTATTAAGTACCCCAGAAAAGCCATGTCTTTAACCCTCATTCAGTATGGCTGGGTGAGATATTTTTATTGTTTCCGTGGACATATCACCTACCCAATTGTGGTTGGTAACTTTTGATTGGATGGTTTCCCTGGAGATGTGTCTCCACCCATTCAAAGTGGGGTTGCTTATTGGAACCCTTTAGGAGGGAACAATTCTGAAACAGCTTCAGAGGCAACAGAGCCCAGACAGCCAGAGATCTTTGGAGTTGCAGAAGGAAAAACCCCAGGGGAAACCTTATGAAATGAGGAGAGAATGCTGTCAGATGTCTCCATGTGCCCTCCCAGCTGAACTTCATTGGCCCTTTTCTGGAGTGAAGGTATCTGTCTCTGGATGCCTTAATTTGGACATTTTCACAGCCTTAGAATGGTAAACTGAAACTTAATAAATTCCCTTTTTAAAAGTCATTCCATTTCTGGTATATTGTATTCCAGCAGCTTACAAACTAAAGTAAGGAAGTGTAAGAATAGATGAAGAAGAAGATAGAGATAAAGAAGAGAAATAACAGTGTGTTATTATGGACAGCAGGAAAACAATTAGCAAACTCATGATCCATGAGTTTTTCTTTGACCCCCAAATTTAATATCACTCTTTATGATTTAGGTATTAGGCTATGTTAGAAGTAATTTCCATATCAAAATATTGTCTTTTGGTTATAAAATATAAAAATAAACATTCTTTAAAAGACATATATTTTATTAAACCCAGTGAAAAGTTCAGTTCCTTTGTTTCCAGGAAAATTCAAGATAATTTATACTTCACTAATTTTTCTCTAATAAGACACTGACATATTAAAAGAATGAAGTTTTATAGAATGTCAAATGAGTAAACTTTGACAAGCAAGCAGGTGGCTTGTCACAAAAGATGTTGGCCAATGCTGAATGACCTCTACTTCTGTAAACATATATCTAGTGACAGTCCACCTAAGTATTCAATGTCAATTGCTTTTATATAAGGCCCAAGAAGGCTAAAAATATTTCAAGTGCAATTGTAAAACAAGAGTAAAGTAAGAGAGATACAGTTATATACCAAGTTGCTACTGTGATTAGAAGCACTATTGTAATATTTGAGTGACTGAAAGTATTATAATGTAAATGAAAAAGAACATGATGCATTTTCATAGCCACCCATTCAAATGTTTAAAAATAAGTTATTAAATTACAGTGTCAGTGATTAGGGTGCTAATATTTGATGCCTTGAGTAAGTTACATGTGCTGTTTCTAAAGAACAATTTTTATTAGAGGAAAGGGTATAATAGGAAATTTTCAGGTATCCAAATCATGAAAACTAGAAATGTGGTTTTAACCAAGTTAATTTGAAAAATATTACACTGATTATGTGCCATAATTAATATAGCTAGGAACTGAAATGTGATTTTACAGAAATTACCTAATTTTATCCTAGTAAGTATTAGTATCTCTATTTCACAGAAGAGGAGATTGAAGTTCCCATGTTTTTATAGGACCAGCTAATGGTTACTCACATATAAACCATACAAGAGCAATGGTCAACAGTCTTTCAGTCATTAAGCTGCTGTAGAAATTACAAATTGGTTGAGTTGAACTTCCTGTTGTACATGTCTCACACTGCAGCATACTACTTCTAACCAAGGGAGCTTGTTCTATAGGTTCCATCTGACTGATCTGATTATTCAGTTTTTCATGGCTACTGGAAGGTCCTTAAGTCATCCATAGTCTTCCCCACTTGACACTTATAAGTGAATTTCCATTTTTATTGCAGTAGGTTCAGTATGATTTTTTTAATATGTAGGTCTCAGTTAGAGGCTAGCATTTGCTGAAGGAGCAAAAAAGAGAAGTAATGTCCTTTAAGATAAGGAACATCATATAAAGCAGGAATACTGGGTTTTTCTGAAAATAAATACTATGCATTAAGCAATTTTACTATTTTAATTTCCTAGGCTCCTCAAAGTAAGTATTAGTATACTAATGCCATAAAATGGTTTGACTCAAGCAATAAGGATTTATTAGCTTACAGTTTGAGCCTGAGAAAATGTCCAAATCAAGGCAACATTAAAGCAAAGCTTTCTTTGAGAAGACCAGCTGTCAGTGATCCTGGGTCTCCTTCCACATGACAAGGCACATGGTGGTTTCTGCTGGTCTCGCTCTTCTTTCTGGTTCCATTAATTTAAGCTCCCTGCTTCCATGGCTTTCTCTATATATAGTCATCCCATTTATAAAAGACTCCAGTGAAAGGAATAAGATCCCCCTCAGCAATACCTTAACTGAAGCTACCTCATCAAAAGGTTCTACTGACAAGGTTCACACCCACAGGAATGGATTAGCTCTAAAAATATGATTTCCTGAGGTACATACAGTCCCAAATCACCACACTCAACTCTGGACCCCCAAAAGACAAGTTCTTTCTACATGCAATATACATTCATATCATCACAATATCCCCAAATCCTCAAGTTATTTCAGTAAAATGCTTAGTGCAAGGTCTCATCAAAATGAATTTTGTGTGGTCTGTTCTAGAGGAAAACTCCACTCCAACTGTAGATTTGTGAAACCTACAGAACAAATTTTCTGTTTCCAGTAAACAATGGTGGGTGGACAGCCACAGAATAAGCATTCTCATACTCATAGGGATAAATTGGAAGGAAATTAGGGGGCATGGGTACTAGATAATCTGAAACCCAGAAGGGTATAAATCAGTAGATTTTAAGATCTGAGAGTCATCTATGGAAGAAAGTGTTATCCTCTGGGACTGTTAGAGTACCAGACCCACCATTCCAGGTGCTTGCATAGTAGCCATGACCTCCCTGAACACTGAGGAGGATGCTCCAACCTTTAAGAGCACTAGGGTGGTGGCTAGACTCTGCAATCCCTAGGGATTATGTTCCACACTCTCTGAAGACTGAGGAAACAGCACCTGTCCTAAACAATTGGGTGGAAGGCCTGCCCTCTCCAAGGGTCAGGGTATACTCATCCTTTCCACATACATGTGTAGGATTTCTGTCTCAGCTAAAAAGGGATCTGTGGCCCAGACCTCACTTTTCATTGTCCTGCCTTAGAGTGATTTTTCTTCCAATCTGTCCCTTTTACTTGAGGCTGGCAGAGGTTCTGTTCAAACAGATTTCAGAAAAAAATCTCTGTTTTGCATGTAGTACACAGATTATCCAAACCATAAGACAAAAGCACTTTCCACAAATCCTTTCTGGATAACTGGATTTCCAATCCTGACTTGTACTTTAATACCTGACAGCTTCCATGTTCAGTTAAACCCTCACAAAGAGCACTAGTCTCTTGGGACACACTTTTCAGGAGCTCAAACTTTTCCAAACCATCAATTTCTGGGTTCTTTGTGCCCCAGAGTTCAGTTCTCAGTTCATCCCTTTACCCTCACATTTTACTATAAGCTGCAAGGAGAAACAAGGCTGCACTTTGCACATTTAGCTTTGAAATCTACTCAGTTAAATATCCAACTTCATCACTCTCAAATTTTGCTTTCCATCCAACATTGGAACTCCTTTTGCCAAGTTACCTGCCACTTTAAAACCAGGATCATCTTTTTTTTCAGTTTCCAATGACACATTCATCATTTCTGTCTAAGTCTTCATTGGAAGTTGTTTTAGCATCCATATTTCTACCAACAGTCTCTTCAAAAATATCTAGGCCTTTTCTGTCAAGTACTTCACAAGTCTTCTAGCCTGTACCATTACCCAATTCCAAAAATATTTCTACATTCTTGCTATTTGCAATAGCAGTACCACATATTTTATACTAAAATCAGTTTTAGTTTTTTGGACTGCTCAAAGCAGATACCCTAAAATGGATTGGCTTAAACAATGAGGATTTATTAACTTGTAGTTTGAGGCTGAGAAAATGTCCAAATCAAGGCATTATCAAGGCAATATTTTCTTCCCAATAATCAGTTGCTGGCAATCCTGGGCTTCTATGGCATATGGCAAGGTTCATGCAGTTATCTGCTGACTTCTCCATTCTCTTCCAGGTTTTGGTGCTATCAGCTTCTTTCTCCCGTCGTTCACATACTTGCTATTACTGTGTCTCAGTCTCTCTCTCTCTCTGTCTCTGTCTCTCTCTGTCTCTCTCTCTCCATCTCTGTCTCTGTCTCTGTCTGTCTCTCTCTCTCTCTCTCTCTCTCTTTCTCCCTTTCTCTCTCCCCCATTTATAAAGACTCCAATAAGGGAATTAAGACCAACCCTGGGCCACACCTTAACCAAGCAAAAGATCCTACTTACAATAGGTTTACACCCACAGGAATGGGTTAGCTTTAAGAACAAGACTTTCTGGGGCAAATTTATCTGATCCCTCACACTTACAAAGAATCTTATTTTATTTTAGCCTGCAGGTTAGAAAATAGAGAGAATAAAAGACAGCAAAGAGAGAAATATGTGGTAATTACTGTTCTAGCTTGAAAGCTGTTGGAATGTGATATACCACAAACAGAAAGACTTTTAAAAAGAGGAATTTATTAAGTTGCAAGTTCACAGATTTAAGGCCATGAAAATGTCCAAATTAAAGCAAGCCTATAAAAATTTCCAATCTAAGTTATCTAGGGAAAGATACCTTGGTTTAAGAAGGTTGATCACATTCAGGGTTTCTCTCAGCTGGAAAGGGAAATGGTGAGCTCTGCTAGCTTTTTTTTGTAATAGTTTTTCTGAGGCTCTGTCCATTCTATTTGTTCTGTTGGTTCTGGTAGTTCTCAAGCTTTTTCCAAAGTCGTTCCCTCTTAATAGGCTCCAGTAAGCAAATCCTCCTTGAATGAATGGAGACACATCTCCATGGAACCCATCTAATCAAAAGTTACTGCCCACAATTGGGTGGATCACATCTTCATAAAAACAATAAAAGTATTCCTACCCAGCAATATTGAAAGAGGATTAAAGAACTTGTTTTTTCTGGGATACACAGTAGATTCAAACCAGCACATTCCACCCTTTGGACTCTGAGAAGATATGTTCTTTGCAAAACACATTCAAACCATAATAATATCAGAAAGTCTTAAACCATTTCAGTAACAATATAATTACAGTACAAAGTCAGAAACATTATAAATTCTCATTCAAGTCAGCTAGAGGCATGGTCTATCTGAAGGCAAAATTCTCTTTTGACTCTGGATCTGCAAAACACAGTACAAATTATTTGCTGCCAACATACAAAGGAGGAAGACTCATAGGATAAATATAAATATAGAGAGAAATTGGAAGGGACACAGGAGTACTGGATCCAAGAAATTAAAAAATCCTGCAGGACAACTTCCTTTTGATTTCAAAATCTGAGACTCATTTATCTTCAGGGCCTCAGAAAGCAGTAGTCTCACCCTTTCCAAGAGCCTATGAAGTGTCCTTCCTCTCCCAGAATTCAACTTTGGGGGACATTGTGAAGACCATCTTTTTCTCAACTCCACAATCTCTAAGCATCAGGGCTGCACCTGGGCTCTCTACCACCTCTGGAGTACATGCTCAACCACTCCACAACAATGAGATGGCAGCCAGGTCCTCCCCAAGCCCCAAGGAATGTGCTCAACCCTCTCCAAGGCCTAAGGCAGCACAACTTTTCCACTCCAAGGAAGTGGAAACCCCTTCTCAGACTTTGGGGCATGCTCAACCTCTCTAAATGCTTGGGTGAACCTTCTCTCCTGGACCATGATTTCTTGACTTCAGACCTCAGCTTCCATAGTTCTGCCTCTGAAGTTACTTTTTCCCTAATGTGTCTCTTTTATGGCCTTTAGTTCAGACTGGCAATGGTTATGCTCATACAGAACCCATGACACTCTTGTTACTTTCCTATGCAACAGCCTGGGATCATGCCCATTAGACAAAATAATTTTCCACAAATCCTTCCAGGAAAAATCCATCTCCAACCCCAGATTTTTCTGAAATGGCTGACTGGTTCCACATTTGGTTAAATCTCCTGTGGGACACTATTCTCTAGAGTCTCCCTTTCTGGAAGTCCAGAATTTTCAAGATCCTCAATTTCTGATTTCCTTATAACTAAGAATTCAGTTCTCAACTTTCTCTTTCCTCTTATATTTTACTATAAATTTGAAGGAGGGGCCAGACTTCATTTTTCACATTTAGTCTGGAAATCTACTCAGTTAGGTATCCTAACTTGGTTGCTTTAAATTCTAGCTTCCATCCAACAACAGTATTCAACTTTGTGAGACTCTGTGCCACTTTTAAACAATGATCACTTTCCTTCCAGTTTGCAATGGCATATTCCTAATTTCCATCTACAAACTTCTCAAAAGTATAGAGTCCAACTTTCTACCAAGTCTCTTCAAAATACTCTAGGCATTCTCAATCAAGCTCCTCACAAATCTTCAAGAATCTTCCTCTTATCCATTTAAAAAGCCATTTCAGTATGTTTGATATTTGCATACTGCAGCACCCCACTTCTCTGGTACCAAAATCTGTTCCAGATTGGAAGCTGCCAGAATGTGATATACCAAAATGGAGCAACTTTTAAACAGAAAAAAATATTAAATTGTAAGTTTACAGTCCTAAGGCCTTGAAAATATGCTAATTAAAGGAAGCCTATAAAAATGTCCAGTCTAAAGCATCTATGGAAAGATACCTTGTTTCAAGAAGGCTTATGACATTCAGGGTTTCTCTCTCAGCTGGAAAAGCACATGGTGAGATTTGCTAACCTTCTCTTCAATGGTTTGTCTGGTGCTCTGTCTATTCTGTTCACTCAGTCTGTCCTGGTGACTCTCAAGCTTTTTCCAAAATGGTTGCCTCTTAAAGAGCTCCAGCAAGCAACCCCACCTTGAATAAGTGGAGGCACATCTTCATGAAAAAGAAGTTACCACCCAAAACAGGGTGGATCAAATCTCCATGGAAACAATAAAAAAGCTTGCACTCAGCAATACTGAAAGAGGATTAAATAACTTGGATTTTCTGGGATGCATAATAGGACTCTCCAGTAAAGTGCTCACCAGATCTATGTTCATGTGGGATGGTTTTTAAGGACAATCAAGGTTGTAATTAGACCAGTTTTTTCACCTGTACTCATGATGAAATGTACATTTTAAATTATTCTTTTAAAAGAGAAAAGTACAACTTAATTTAGTCTTTGATAAATATAATTAATTGCTTAAAATGGCTTGCTGCTGCTCTATGAAGATTGAACTTTTATTATGTAAACTACAATCTCCATTAAAAAATACACAAAACTTAAAGATGGGATTCTGGCAAAGCTTTTCTTTGAAGCATTAATATAGTCATCTTCAATTCCTCCACCTGCCAGACATGTAAATGCCCCAGGATGAAACAACAAGAAAAACAACAATTACAAATTAATGGCTGAAAATATTAATACATGGATTCATTAAATTGGAATTTGGGAAGAAACTGTCTACCTGTTTGTTAAAGGGTATGCTCAAGTATGGAATGAAAATCTTCATGTTTAAGTGGGACTAAACTGCTATTGACAGAGTGGAAAGTGCATGGACTTCAGAGTAAGAAAGATATACAGTAAGATATGTAATCAACTGTAGCTACAGTTTTTCTAATCTATAAAATGGGAATGATTAAATTTACTTTGAAGTATTATTGTAATACCAGTTACAAGATACAAATTATCACATTTGTTGATAGACAATAAATGCCATTATTACAAATGGGAACTTCTTTGAAAAATGTCTTTTAACTAAAGTGCTTCAAAAAAGCTGTTTAGGCCTCTAAGAATTAACATAAATAGAAATGATTAAAAGAGACCAAGTGATATTTTATTCTCAATTTCTTATTGTGTCTCTAGTACTGTGCAAATATCATACAAATCATATGCTTCAATACTTACAAAGTTAAAGTTGGGTTAAAAGCAGTGAAATCATTAACATTACAGAAGAGGCACTAATTTTATTTCTTTATAAAACCATTTTCATTTTTTTCTATAACTCACAATTTCCAGTTGCATCTAACTTGGAAACTTAACAGCCCAACAGAAGTTGAATTACTATTCAGCTCTTAGCCCACCCAAGGTTTCTGGACCCTTCTCAATTTGAGTCATGCTGATTCCCAAAGATCTCAGAATTTTACAAGGATTCAGTCAATGACTTCTGGGAAGATGGCTGACTAGAGTGGCTCAAGATTAGCCCTGCACCATGGAAAAGTTAGAGAAGGGAGAGGAGGGCAACCGAGGTGGCGATTTGGGAGTGTGGCTGACCTGGAAGAGCCTTCTGCACCACATGGGGCAGCACTGATTGCAGAGGCTGAGGAACTGAGAAGTGGAAAGCTGGAGCCTGGCATGGAGGCATGGAGCTTTGGACCCCATAGGAGTGCATGGACAGGAGCAAGGACTAGGAAGTAAGCCAGGCCACATTCCTTGAGCATGCTACCATCACCAGCACAACCCCATGACCAGCAACTCATCCCACACCCCACACACCTGGCCCTGACACTCATTCCCATTCTCTGTGCTCCAGGTGCCCCCACTCCAACAACCCCCAGTGCACATACATTCCTCACACCCCCACCTCAAACCTAGTCTCCTCCACCACCACCCCGAGCACTACTGCCCACTCTATTCCCTCCAGGCTGCTGCCAGCACATAAAGGCTGTAGGCATTAACTTCAACATATAGGCTATGCCTGCACCCCTGCCCATAGTGTCAGACAGCCTAACTCTTCCTCCTCTGAGCTCTGCACAACCTCATCTGTTTATGGCACTCCCAAGCCCATGCATGAGCATGGGCCCCTAATCACATCATTCTGATTCTGCGTTCTGGGAACTGCACCTTATAGCAGTCCTGGAACCATGCATGTGCATAGCCTTCAGCCTCACTTCCCAGCTCTGAGAAAGTGCTGACCTGCACAGCTGGGTCACATCTGCCCCCAGTCCATGAAGGCATAATGCTAACCTGCTGTCACAGCTCTACACATGTGCACAAAGGACCCCATGCCTTGGACCAGCACATGCCAGGGTTATGCCCTCCCCCCAGACTGTTCTGGTGCACCCACACAGCTACATCCTCCCTAGCCACTGGGCACCCACATTCACCAGCATCAGTGTAACATCACTCATCTGCTCCTATACCTGCCCTGAAGCAAATCACCATACTGAGTGCCCCACCCTGTACCCTGCTCCCTGCTGTACAACCATCCTGCAAACACAAGGCCTTACACTGCTGAAATAAATCAACTCCCATAGTAAATCAATCAGGTATTTACAAGCCACAAAGACACCAGAAGATCACTAAGCATATCACAGTGCAGACAAATATAGCCTGACTAATGACCAAATTAGAACACCAGAGGAGACACAGACATTGGAGCAACCAATCAAAGATGTTCATACAACTCTACTTAATAAAATAAGTGTGATAACAAAGGACATGAAAGAGATCAAGAAGACAGTAGAGGCACATAAAGAAGAATTTAAAAGAATAAATAGAAAAATTGCAGATATCACAGAGATTAAAGATTCTGTTGACCAAATAAAAAACATACTAGAAGCACACAACACCAGATTTGAAAAGATAAAATAAATAATAAGTGATATAGAGGACAGGAAAATTGACTTCAAAGACTCAAAACAACAAATGGCAAAAAAAGATGAAAGAAATTGAATCGGAAATCTGGGAAATGATAGGGGAAAAAAAAAGCATGCAAATATAAGAATCACTGGTGTCCCTGAAGGAGAAGAGAGGAGTAAAGGGCTAAGAAGAGTAGTTGAGAATGTGATGCAGGAAAAATTCTGAATCCTCACAAAGGACAAAATATATGAGTCAAAGTAGCCCAGTGAATTCCAAACAGAACAAATCCAAACAGGCCTTCCCCAAGGCACATACTAATCAGTCTGTCAAATGTTGAAGAGAAGCAAAAAATTCTGAAAGTGGCAAGAGAAAAACAATCCACTACATATGGGATTAACCACAAAAGACTGAGTTCAGATACTCAACTAGAACCCTGGAGGCAAGAAGGCAGTGGTATGATATCCTCAAGATCCTGAAAGACAAAGACTTCCAGCCAAGAATTCTGTACCTAGCCAAATTATCCTTCAAAACTGAGGGAGAGACTAAAGTTCTCACAGACAAAAAAGTCCTCAGAGAATTTGTTAACAAGAGACCAGCCCCACAAGAAATACTAAAATGAGTTCTGTGGGCTGAAAAGAAAGATAGGAGAGCAAGGGCTGGAGGAGGGCACAGAATGGAAGAGTACCACCAAGCATAATTTAAAGAATACAAAGAGAAAGAGGGAAAAGAATATATAGATCTGACAAATAAAATTTAAATCTCGATTGATGGTGAAAAAGCATTCAAAAAAAATCATCATCCTTTTCTGATAGAAACACCCCCCCCCCAAAAAAAGGAATCAAAGGTAACTACCTCAATATGATAAAGGGAATATATGAAAAACTGATAGCCAGCATTGTAATCAAAGGAGAGAGACTGGAAGCTTTCACTTTAAGATCAGGTCAGAGACAAGGATGCCCACTGTCACCACTATTATTCAGCATTGTGCTAGAAATTCTAACTAGAGCAAGCAGGCAGGACAAAGAAATAAAAGGCATCCAAATTGGAAAGGAAGAAGTAAAACTCAGTATTTGCAGATGATATGATACTATACTTAGAAGATCCTGAGAAATCTACAGTAAAGTTACTTGAGCTAATAAGCAAATTCAGTAATTCAGTGATGGGTATAAAATTAATGTGCAAAAATCAGTAACATTTTTATACATAAACAATGACCTAGCTGAAGTGTCATTTAAGAAAAAAATTCCATTCAAAATAGCAACTAAAATAATCAAGTACTTAGGAATGAACTTAACTAAGGAGATAAAGAACTTGTATACAGAAAACTACATAACATTGCTAAAAGAAAACAAAAGAGATCTGAATAGGAGGAAAGACATCCCCTGCTCATGGATAGGAAGGCTAAATATAGGTAAGATGTCAATTCACCCCAAATTGACCTACAGATTCAACACAGTACCAACCAAAATTCCAGCAACTTACTTTGAATATATGGAAAAACTAACTACCAAATTCATCTGGAAGGGAAAGAGACCCCAAATAGCTAAAAGCACCTTAAAAAAGAAGAATGAAGTGGGAGGATGAACACTTCCTGACTTTAAAACATATTATAAAGCCACAGTGGTCAAAAGAGCATGGTACTAGCACAAAGATAGAAGTATTGACTAATGGAATCAAATCAAGAGTGCAGAAACAGATCACCAAATCTATGGTCAACTGATTTTTGTCAAGGGCCCCAAATCTCTGAACTGGGACAATATAGTCTTTTCAATAATTGGGCATGGAAGAACTGGATGTCAATAGCCAGAAGAATGAAAGAGGACCCCTATCTTACACCCTACACAAAAATTAACTCAAAGTAGAACAAACACCTAAATATGAGAACTATCACCATAAAGTTTCTAGAAGAAAATGTAGAGAAACATCTTCAAGACTAGTAATAGGAGGTAGCTTCCTAAATTTTACACCCAAAGCACAAGCAACAAAAGGAAAAATAGACAAATGGGAACTCCTCAAAATCAAATGTTTTTGGACCTAAAAAGACTTTGCCAAAAATGTGAAGAAGCAGCCAACTCAATGGGAGAAAATATTTGGAAATCACATATTGGACAAAAGTTTGATTTCCTGTATATACAAAGAAATTATACAACACAAAAACAGAAGAACAAACAACCCAATTATAAAATGGGCTGAAGACTTGAATAAGCGTTTTTCTGAAGAGCAAATACAGATGGTTACAAAGCACATGAAGAGATTCTCATTTTCATTGGCTATAAGGGAAATGCAGATCAAGACTACAATGATATACCAATTCACACCTATAAGAATGACTGCTAGTAAACTAACAGGATACTCTACATGTTGGAGAGAGGATGTGGAGAAACTGGGACACTTATGCATTGCTGGTGGGAATCTATAATGGTGCAACCACTATGGAAGACTGTTTGTGGTTTCTTAGAAAATTAAATATCCAGTTACCTTAAGACCCAACCTTAACCCCTTAAGAGCTGAAAGCAATGACACAAATAGACATTTACACACTGATGTTCATAGCAGCATTATTTACAATCACCAGGAGGTGGAAACAAACCAAATGTCCATCAACAAATGAGTGGAACAACAAGATGTGGTATATACATATGATAGAAAATTATGCAGCAGTAACACAAAATCATGTCCTGAAGCACATGACAAGAGGGATGAGTCTTGAGGACATAATGCTGAGTGAATTTAACCAGACACAAAAGGATAGATACTGTATGATTCCACTTTTATGACCAACATAAAGGTATAGTCAGAGGCTTATAATACAGAATATAGGAGACTTAGAGTTCCATAGAAGCTAAAGATGGGTGAACTGTTAGCTAATGAGGTTGAACTCCAATATAAGGGAATAGATAGGACTGAAGACGGTTCTCTAGTGGGCCTCTAAGTAATATTACCATATCAAAGATGAACAAGATTGAAAGGGGTTGTATAAACCTATGTGTCTCAGTGATTAACACTAGAAATATGAATTAGTTCTCACAAGAATTACTCTAAAGATATGATTCTTGTATAAAAAGTGTTTAAGTTCATGGTACAGTGGGAAAATTGCTACTGCATGCTGTGAACTATGTTCAAAAGGAAACCATCAGCATTACCACAAGAAAAGCAAAAGAGGTTTTGATTTCCTATTTAGTGGGGGTGTGTTTATTGGTTTTCTTTCTCTTGGGAACAATGGAATTATCTAAAATTGAGGATGTTGATGGACTGTGGACTTAGGGTCATATACATGATGTGTGATGAATGCAGGTGGCAGAAAGATGCACTGACAGAGAAATAGATTGGTGAGTGATGGTGTATACTTATGGTCGTATGTCTACACAAAGGAACAAAGTCATGAGGCATGCAATGATGTGAATGAACATGTGGGACATTTGGTGACACAAAATAATCCAGAAACAAAATAACAAGAATGGTTTGATCACTTTTAGAAGATTCTTATGAAAAAACAGTGGCCTAGATTGTAAGCTTTTAGAGCAGACCCATTAAGACTGGAGTGGTGAATAATATTTCTGGATTTTTAGAGGATGTTATAGATATATAACCTGATATTTAGAGATAAAAACAAAGCCAAACAGGTTGGGTTAAAAGTAATTCAGAACATAAGTGTATGGAAGACAGGGTCTATATTTTAGAACCACACATACTCTTTGAGACCAGTGGAAAAAAGTTTTATTTGGTCTGGAACTGAAATTTTCTCTAGTACATAATCTTATTCAACCTATCTGCATAGTTCATTTGAACAACTGAAACTCAGGGAGCACAGAATAAGAAAGAGGTCCTTTAATCCTGTACAGATTATTGTAATGCCTGGATACATCCTAGTGTATATTAAGCAGACAATCAAAAAGTATTGGCAAAGTTCCCTGAGGGATGAGAGAAAAATATGGAACTATTAAATCGTAACATCAGTGAATCCCCTGATGTTGTATCAAACTTTAGGTATACCCAAATCAATAGGCCACCTCAATCAGGAGGCTTACTCCTGTGAAGCTTATGTAGGCAGCAGAAAAGCTTAGACTATCTATAGGCATGCCTAAGAGTCACTTCTGGAGGACCTTTGTGGTTGTTCAGATGTGGCCTCACTCTCTCCAAGCCCAACTTTGCAGTGAAATCATTGCCCTCCCCACTATGTGGGACATGATATTCAGGGGTGAATGTCTCCCTGGTGATGAGGAAGATGACTTCCAGGGATAAATCCAGACCTGGCACCATGTGATCAACAATTCCATGCTGACCAAAATGGGGAGAAGAAGTGTAATTAATAAAGTATCAATGGCAGAGAGTATGCAAATAGAATTGAGAGGCTACTTTGGAGGTTGCTCTTATGCAAACTTCAGTTAGACCTTGCTACCTATCATAATCTGCCAACCTCCAACCAGGACCATTCCAGCCAATCCTAAAGAGCACCTAGGGCAATATATAAGATTCCACAAGGGTTTCTTGAATTAGAGTAGCTTTCCAGAAACCTACAACCTCCATTTTGGTCCCTGGTCCTGATGAGGCCTGAAACCTAGCCCAGCTTCTCTAGAACATCAGATAGTTCCATCTCCCTACCCCAAATTAGTGACAGACACTTCCAATATGAAAAATTTAGAATTGCCATAGCCCAAACACCCCTAAAGAGAGGGATGGAAAGATCAAAGGTGATGCTGGGGTTATACAGAGAAGATAGGATTTAACAAATTAATGTGAATGCTGAGCCATTAAATTGATATCTCCTTTAGTCTCCAGTGTTTTAGAGCAGCTAGAAGTAAAACCTAAAATTGTGAAATTGTAACCCATGTCAAACTCTGAAATATGTTCTACAGCTAATTGTGCTGTGCTTTGAAATTTACAGCTTTTTTGTATATATACTATTTTTCACATATAAAGATGGAAAAAAGTTCAATTGTGATTTAAAAAAAAATTTAATCCCTCTAGCCTCTTATACTCTGTCGCAACTAGAAGGAAAAATCTGAGAGGATTGTATGGTAGACCATGACAAACTCTGGTTTCTGTCCTGTAACTACTTGTTGAAGAGTGCTTTGAAACTATTGCTTTTTTTTACTTCTTTCTTTGTAAATATGTTCTAATGTACAATTTAAAAACTTCAAAATATATTACAATCAGAAAAAAAGAAAAACAAAGGAAATCATTCATTACATTTTCAGTCACTGGTCATTATGGGAAAAATGGTATTTAATGTAAGGGCATTAAATGAGATTATTAATGACCCTCAAGAAAGCACAGTCTTTGGGCGGCTGCCGTGGCTCAGCAGGCAGAGCTCCAACCTGCCGTGTGGAGGTCTGGAGTTCGATCCCTGGTGCCTCCTGCCCATATGAAAATTAAAAAAAAAAAAAAAAAAAAGAAAGCACAGACTTTATTGAGAAGTGTGCATTAAAGCTCAGCAAGTCAGAAAAGGAAGGCTAGTACATTTGATAAAATGTCATTTGCAGTTCTCCATGGGTGAACCTTGAAGTTTCAACTAATTAGAAATGTGAAAAAGAGATTATATAAGTTAGATAAATCAGAGGTGATTTATTATTAAATATATTAAATTAAATATTAATGTGGATGGTTGATTAACTATGAATATTAAATTAATTGTTAAAATAAATCATATGAAATAATTATTACATTAATACAATATTAAATAAATCATTGAGGTGATTTATTATGATTAATTGTGTTCACTTTCATTTAAATTCAGTTCATTAAGTATTCTTAACTTTTATTTCTAGATATGGAAAGCCTTCTTGATTTAACACTGATTTATGTGAAGAATAATAGGCAAAAATCTAGGAACTCTAAAGAATATTTGAAGATTCTGAAATTGTTAGCAGGCCAGCTTCTAGTAATACTGAAATCTATTTGTAAGTTTCAGATACTTTCTAGCTGTATGAGTCTGGTTGTCAGGGAATGCCTGTTCTTTCCACACTGTACAAGATTTAGATATCAATAGTATCCATCAATGAAATTCCTTATTTATAATGTGAAAAATATTTATTTATATGCATATGATTTCTTAAAAGTTCAGAATGAAGACTGAAAATCGAGTCCCAAAGCAAATGAAAAGAGTTAGAGGTCTAATTTCCAAGCACTCTGTGATGTTTGAAAGTTTCATCTCAGTTTTTCTCATATATTGTCTTACTAATTTTTAAATTAATAAATAAAATTACTATACACAAACACACACACATATATAGTGTCAGTTTGTCCTGGCTCTTGCTTTCTTTTTATTTTTTCACCTCTGAATCTGTGCTTTTTTTATCTCTATTTCTGATTTTATTACTGACAGATGCACTTCTAGTTCCTGCAGTGGCTAATTTATTTATTAGAAAGAATGCTAATAAATTTATTAGAAAGAGATATTATCTCTAAATCTAGGGGCACTCTTCTTGCCACAACATTTGCAGGGGACTCGTTCACAGAATATTTTTATGTTACTGATGCTCACTTGGTTGGTTGGTTGTTTCCCTCGGAGGTGATTGTATTTATAAAGATTCTTTCTTTACATGGACTCTCTGACCAGGAAAAATATTCAAATGTCTATTATGACTACCAGTATTTGCAAAAAGAAATAATGTAAGGCATAGCTTTAAAGGGACTGGTAGAACAAGGTTAGTTTTTCTAGATGGTTTTAGGAAAAAAACAGCTAATTTATCAAAAAAGTTCAATTCTGAAGCTGAATTTATCTTGGGAAAAAAATTAAAAAGAGTATAAAAGGAGCAGATATAGGAGGTTAAGTATTTTCTCAGAAGAAGTGGTATATGAAACATAATATTCTTATTCCAGGGGATAATCATGTGAGTTATAAAGAACAATACATGTTCCTCCAACATACAAAAACACCATCAATTGAGAAAGACTTGGAAAGCTATAATCTAATACTCTATTAGACTGAAATGGTATAGTTACAAAAGAATTCTGTACAAGGATTTCTGAAGCTAAGGAAGGGTACATATTGTGTGTGTTTGTGGGCATGTGGGTTTATTTTGAGGAGTAGACAGAAATGGCATTGCAATATTTCAAAGGAATAGTGAGTGGTTTGAAGGCCAGGTATTTTCCAACAATAATAACACTGAAAATAAAGAAAACCTGATATACTATGTCAGGTAACCTGAATATTTTACTATGTAGTTGATATGTGTCTACTACAATTACACAGACATATTTGGTCTTACCTAAAGCATTGTGCAGTGGCCCTTTACAAAGTATGGAATCATTTTTGAAAAGCTATTAAGGAAAGTAAATACCTTACACATGCTATGTGTAGCATGTGTAAAAAAGATATTCAGATCAATAGAGAGAAGGGTGATATAAATTTCTTAGCCCAACTAGGTGGCTGTTAATCTGCCAAGCAGTCCTAAGACCAGGAGTGATGAGCAGCAGCTGCAAAACTGAAGATTCTAATTCAAAATGTCTGGGAAGTGACCTGAGCTTCTGAATTTCTGACAAGTTCCCGGGTGCTGCTGCTGATGTGTTGACCACATTTTCTGTAGCAAGGGTGTCTAACACAAATTGCTCACAAATTGCTCACTGCTGCTGGATTAAACCACAGGGGCTGCTATTAATCACCAGATCATCTCCAAATTTCCCAACCTTGTGCTAAAACAGTCATTTTCAAACTGTGCTCTTCAGACCAGCATCACCTGGGAATTTGTTTGGAAATGAAAATTCTTAGGCCCCATTTCAGATTTACTAATTCAGAAACTCTGGGTTGGGCCCAGCAAATTTCTTTTTCACAGGTTCTCCAGGTGACTCTGTTGCCATGTGCTGTTTTGAGAACAAATGTTCTAGATGAGTGACCACTCATTGCCTGGGGAACCTTGTAAAAGAAACAGTGACTGGGTACCACCACTGTCCAGTCAGACCAAGAGCTCTGGAAGCTCTGGGTCCCAGGAAACAAGAGCTCCCCAGGTGATTCTAATGTGCAGCCAGAAAACCAGAGATTTTTGCTATCTACAATACATCTATATGCACCTGATTCATCTGGCTTAATGGTTATGAGGGGCTTGCAGGCTCCCAGTGAATTTGCCCTGTTTAGATCCATTATTTCTCATTCCCCTCTCTTCACTCATGCTATCTCACATCCATCTAGAGTAGCTTTCTCATTTCTTTCTGTCAACATTTTATCACTTTCCTCAAAAACTTCTTGATTTATATTTATATTTCATCATGTCTTCTGAACTAACCCTTAAAAAGAAGCATTGTTCCCTCTTATATCTTTGTGCACATCTTACACTGAGGTATCATACATTTGCAATCTGGAAACTTTTTCCAGTGCTTTAATAAATGCATGTGTATTTCCCATTCATAGACATAATGTCTTTGAAGCAAGTATCATTTATCTTCTTCCATTTCCTGCTTCCATGATTTCAGCACAGCACACTTGTGATTCTGCAATAAGTGCTTTTTTAAATTTTAAAGAGAATGCACAGTTTTGGTAGTCAGTGACAGACTGGATATTTACTCACAGAGAGAGAGAGAGAGAGAGAGAGAGAGAGAGAGAGAGAGAGAGAGAGAGAGAGAGAGAGAAAAGCACCAATCTTCTTGAAGGGTTTTTTCACCTTGAAGATATTAAATGATTAATGCTGCACTGTTGATTAGCCTTATACAAAATGTTAGGATTCACTTAATATTTGGGCAAGCAGTTATCTGGCCAATTGCAGTCAATTCAGAAATACAGACAAAATTTCTAAGGGCTTACTATGCCAATTTAAAACCAAACACCAGGATGTGATGATGATGATAAAAATAAACATTTTTCATGGTTCTCACCAATCAACTTATTTTCAGTCAGTGCAATTCTCTCAAAAAAAAGGAAACCCTCAATTAATTTTGTTGGTTAATATAGATTACATTTTCATTAAAGTTTAAGGAAGAAGTATAGTTTTGGTGAAAGAGCTGTAGATTGAATGTAGTCAAAATTCCTGGGACTTTATTTTTTTCCTTCTTCAGTTTGAAGTAGCCCTTACTGGTGTCATCTGAGTGTCTGATTAGAATTTAAAGAGTGAAGGACTAGGGAAATTAAATGTATTTTCCCCTTGACTATGGTCCTCTGAAATATGACTATGTGAAGCAGTGAGATAAATGTATAAACCACCAAAATAATTATGTTGTGCACATACTTTGTGTATTACCAACATGTATATTTTAAAATAAATTTTTAATTTTAGAACAGTTGCACATTTATAGAAACCTTGCAAACATAATACAGAAAGTTCCTATAGATCCTATATCCAGATTACCTTATAATTAACATCTTACATTAGTATGGTACATTTGTAACAATTAATGAACCAGCATTGATTTATTATTATTATTAACTTAGCTCAAACATTTTCCTTAATTTAACTCTATCCTTAATTTAGCATTAATGTCCTTTTATGTTCCAAGATACCACATTACATTTAGTTATCATATCACTTTAGGCTCCTCTTGGCTATAACAGTTTCTCACACTTTCCTTTGTTTTTTATTACCTTGACAGTTTTGAGGAGTACTGTCAGATATTTTGAGGAATGTCCCTCAATTTGGTTTTATCTGACTTCTTTTTTATGATTGGTACTTGGATTGCACTGAATCTGTAACTTGCTGTGGATAGAATTGATATCTTAATAATATTTAGTCTCCCAATCCAGGAATGAAGAATGTACATACATGATTTAGGTTTTCTTTTTTTCAGCAATGAATCAATGTAGGTAGTTTTGTGTTTCAAAAATCTGTCCATTTCATCTAGGATATCTAATTTATTGGTATGCAGCTGTTCATAGCATTCTCCTACAGCCTTTATTTCAGCAGAGCCATTAGCAATGTCCCACTTATCAGCTCTGATTTTCATTATTTGTATCCCCTGTCCCTTCTTCTTTGCCAGTCTAATTTTAGGTTTCTCAATGTTTTTATCTTTTCAAAGAACCAACATTTAGTTTTCTTAATCCTTTCTATTGTCTTTCTCTCCTCTATTTCAACTCTAATCTTAGTTATATTCTTCCTTCTCCTGGCTTTGGGTTTATTTTGATCTTCTTTTTAAAATTATTCCAGCTTTGAGGTTAGGACTCTGATTTGAAAACTTTTTTTTTTTAATTTAAGCCTTTTGAACTATACATTTCCTTTTCAGCACTACCTCTTCTGCATCCAGCAGGTTTTGATATCTTTTATTTTCATTTTAATTTAGCTCAAGAAACTTCCTAATTTTGCTCCTGATTTCCTCATAACCCATTGGTTGTTTATAAGTTTGCTTAATTTTCACATTTGTGAATCTTCCATTTCTCCAACTGTTTTTTATTACCAGCTTTATTCTGCTGTGGTCAGTAGAATATATATTGTGTGATTTCAATATTTTTGAATTTATTTTGACTTGTTTTGTGACCTAATATATATGGTCTACACTGGAGAATGATCCATGTGCACCTAAGAAGAACGTGTCTTTTGTTTTGGGTTGGTGAAGTATTCTATATATGTCTTTTAGGTCTAGCTCATTTTGAGTACCATTCAAGTTTTGTATTTCCTTATTGATCTTCTGTATAGATGTTCTACCCACTAATGAAAGTAGTGTATTTTTGTCTCCTGCTATTAATGTAGAGCCATCAACTTATTCCCTCAAATATGTCAATACTTGCCTCATATATATTTGGGACTCAGCTATTAGGTGCATATTTATAATTGTTACATCTTCTTTTGTATTATCCCTTTTAGCAGTATATAATGACCATCTTTGTCCCCTATAGCTGTTTTTTTGACATAAAGTATTTTATCTGATACTAGAGTAGCAACTCCAGCTCTCTTATGGTTACTACTTGTGTGGTGTGAATTTTTTCATACTTTCACTTTTAATCCACTTGTATCTTGGAATTGAAGGTGACCTTCTTGTAGACAGCTTACACCTGGGTCATACTGTTTTTAATTGATTCTGTCAATCTCTGCCTTTTGATGAGAAAGTTTATTCCTTTTACACTTAGAGTCATTACTAATAATGCAGGCATTTCTTCTGCCATTTTGCTATTCAACCTTCATATATCAAACCATTTTTACCCCTGAATTCTTTATTTAATGCCTCCTTTTATATTTATTTGATTTATTGTTCTGCACTATATTAATTTCCTTCTCTTTTCTATCTGTTTATAGTTGTTTATTTATTGTCCTTTTGATTACCACAGGGTTAAATTTTAACATACTAAGTATGTAACTATCATATTTGGTTTGATATCAACTTAACTTCATCAGCAAACACATGTACTTTTCCTATACCCCGCTGTCTCCCAACTTTTTGTACTTGTTACCATTTATATCTTTGTTCATTGTATTAAAAAACTATGGATTTATTATTGCTTTTTACCATTTATCTTTTAACATGTGCAGTAACTAAGAAGTAGAGTTACATACCAAACAATACACTACAATAACAATGTCATTTATATTACTGAGATGGTCACCTTTACCACTAGTCTTTAATTCTTTATGCCCCTTTATATCACTATCAGGTGTTCTTTCCTGTCAGTCTGAAGACCTCCTTAAATCATTGCGTGTAGTGCAGGTCTAGAAATGATGAGCTCCCTTAGCTTGCATTTTCCCAGGAATGTCTTAATCTCTCCCAGATTTTTGACAGAAACTCTTTCTGGATGTAAAATTTTTAATGGGCAATTGTTTTCTTTCAGCACTTAAAATATTTCAACACAATGCTTTCTTACCTCCATGGTTGCTGATGAGAAATCAGCACTGTATTTGGGATTTCCTTGTTCATTCATGTATCTTTTCTCTTGCTGTTTTCAGAATTCTCTCCTTATCCTTTGAATTTAATAGCATAATCAATGTATGGCAGGGTGCATTTTACTTCATGTTTATCCTGAGCTTCTTGGTTGTGCTTATTTATGTCTTTTAGGAAGTTTGGGAAGATCCCTGTCATTATTTCTTTGACTATTCCTTTGCCATCTTTTCTCTTTCCTCTCCTTTTGGGACTCCCATAATGCATGTATGTTCTTGCTGGTGTCTCATTCATGTTTTAGGCTATTTTTGCTTTTACTATTTTTCTTCTTTCTGTTTCTCAGCATTACTTATTTCAATTCTCTTGTCTTCAGGTTCACTAATTCTTCTGCCAGATCCAGTCTGCTCTTGAAGCCCTCCTGGGCATTTTTCATTTCAGTTATTTTGGTCTTCAACTCTAGTAGCTGTTTGGTTCATTTAAATTTTTTTGACACTTTACTTATGTTCTTATACTATCCATTCATTGTTTTCCTGATGTCCTTTAGTTAATTCTCTGTACTTTCCTTCATCTTCCTGAGCATTTTTAAGATAATTTTTGAGGGCTTTGCTCCATATATCCACAAGCTAATTTTCTTTATTGGTGTTTTCTAACTTGCATCTGCTTTCTTTGGATGGACTATGATTTCCTATTTCTTTTTTTGTCTTGCACTCTCTTGTTGTACAATGCACATTTAATATTAAATCTATTTACTCAGGGTTTAATTCTCTGAGACATGTGTTCCTTGATTTTGTAACCAGCTGGTGATAAGATGGAGATTTTCTTGAGTCAGGCTCTATCAGGAAGGTCTGCCTACGTTGAATGCAGTGTGCAGGGGTTTTCCCTGTCTTTCTGGGCCTATGTCTTACCCTGGGCTTTTGCTTGCTAGTCATTTTAGAATTCCCCTATTTAGAGAAGTTTGATTGTCTCCTCTGTTTCTCAAGAAACAGACTTCCCTCTCCAGGGTTTTGAAGTCCAGGTAATTTGCCCTTGATTGCCTGCTTCTATAATTTCTTACATTTATTTCCTTGACTCAATCTGCTTTTGCCTGGAGGGCAAATTATGGGATTTGGTGGGGGGGAGAAGACATTCCCAAATCATTCTCTCCCAGCTGTAACAGGTTCAGGGGTCCACAAAGGAGGCTCAGACTGGCTCCAATACACCATGGGGAGTGGACTAGTAAGAATGCCAAGAGATTTTTCCATGACTCCTCAAAGCTAAGCTTTCCTAGCCTGCCCAGCAAGTGCAGCCCTTCAACAAATTGTCCCGTTTATCCCTGAGAAAGCACAGCAACTTTACAAATCCTCCACTGATGCCTTTCTCTGGGATGGATTGAAACAGTGGTCACTCTCAGAGTCAGGGCCCTAGTGATCTGAATTTGCTAATCATAAGCTGTACTCCATGAACAGATAAGCCTACCTCTGGTCCTGGGGAAGAGGATTTTTACATCCCTTTCTGACAACAGTGAGCTATCCAGGGGCTCGGCATCATGCAGCCTGCCATGAGAATGGAGAGTGGGTGCTGTGAGCTGCCATGCAGATTAATTAATTTATTGTTCTGTACTGTAATTTATCAGCTTCTTCCTCTCTCTCTTCCCTTGGTGCTGTACAGTGTTCTTCTGGCCACTGGAAGTTCAAAATTGTTCTTTCAGATGGCTCCTGCCTGTGTAATAGTTGTTCTGGTGGAAGGACTGAGTCCTGTGCTCCTTATTCTGCAATTTTCCCACAATCCTCTGTTAGGCTTTTCTTAAACTGTCCTTAATAGTTTATCAGTTAGAGTCTGGTTCCAAAAACTGAAATGACATTTTTTCCACATACCTATTTCCCAGATCTCTTTGTTACCAGTTTTCCAATAATACTAATTCCAAATTTTAAAGATGCAGAAAACTACTAGCCACTTCCCTTGGATCATATTATATGTGTACCTCAAGCTATGTTGACAGTGAAGGAAGATATCATAACTTGATGTGCAGTGAACACTGTGAGATGATGCATACTTCCTTTGCACTAACCACCAGTTACTCTACTCTGTTGCTTCCATGTTGTTTTTGAAGGAGAAAAAAAACAGTGAAATATGTCATTATAGTTGCCATCACACTATAAGAAAGAATATGATCATTAAAGTATATGCAAGGTAAAGGGTACATATATGTATTTATATGGTGCAATAAGGCAAAGTCCTAATATAAAAGTTAAGAATTTGATGTGAAGCAAGATGGCAGTGGTGAAGCATAGCTTTTGCCTTTTTGAATCTTTCTAAACAGGAGTGGAATTATAACTAAATCAGAAGCCAGTCATAGTTCAAAAATCAGATATTTGTACTATATTGCATGATAAATCTTTAAATGAATGTTGACATATTTCATGGTGCCTAGAGATATATTTTGAGAGTTTTAAGTAATTACTAATTGGTGCTATAACTAATTACTGAGGAATATTACAATGGATGGAAGAGGAAACATCACAGAGGAAAAGATCCTATTCCTAAGGAGAGGACAGTGAACTGAAAGTAATGGATAACTGGATTGAAAATTTTTAGTTTACTTTGGATCCTGAAATTTTCTCTTTCTAAGGCAGAAGAGCACATGTAGTATAAAGTTTGTATATTAAAAGTTCTATGTAGGGTGATGCAATGATGGCTCAGTGACAGAATTCTCACTTGCTATGCCAGAGACCTGGGTTCAATTCCTGGTGCCTGCCCATGCAAAAAAAAAATGTTCTGTGTAGTTTTCTAAAAGGTACTCACCTCAGTTCATTCTTCCTGGCTTATCCTAATTTGATTTCTTATCTTATCACTCCAATAGTGATATAAGTTAGCATTTATTTAAGACCTAATTTAGGTCATGTGTGTCTCCAATTCTTAAAAGTCAAATAAGTAATCAATAGTACAATCATAATTGTGCAGATAAAGAAACTAGGTTCTGAGGGATTAAGTCTTTTGTCCAAGGTCATAAAGTAAATAAAGCAAGGTACTGGAACATGAGTCTAAATTTTGAAATTCCTGTCTATGTTCCTTCCATGTGCTGTAGACTCTGGGACAGCAGATCTGTCCATTTCATTCATCTCCAAAGCACCTGGGACAATGTTCTTTATAACATAGGGGGCCAATGAGCAGTTATCAATCTAGCATGATCTTACTGAGGCATTGTAGTCTTGTGCAACCAAGATCTGTGGGTTCTAATTATGGTTCTGTAACCAAGTATATTTAAGAATAAATTATAACACCTCTGTGTTTCAATTTCCACAATTATGGGGATTAAAAAGTGGTAAGAATTAAACAACAGTATGTAATGTAAACTGCTATGCCTATAATATGAGAAATGGTTCTGTATTCACTAATAATGCTGCCACCTCATAGACCATCCCCAATTTGACATTTAACCTATCAGTCACACTGGCTCATTCTTCTAAACTTCTGGGTACAAATTTGCACTCTCTGTTTTAATACCTGTTTATAGAATGGCAATTGCAGGCAATTTTCTTTAACACTGATACGATAAAATATAGGATTAATATGTAACCCATAACTTAGACCATAGACCAATGCATTTTTATTCAGTAAACTGTATGTTTGGTGAACCCCACATACAGCAGCACATCAATGTGTTTCAAACCATCTCCTGTTGCTAATTTCTCATTGGCTAATAATTCTTAGATCAGCCATAAAAGTAGCTTCTCAAGCTTTTCAAAACTATTAAGTTGTATGGGCAAATTTACGGGTCATGGAAGTTTGATTTCTCTGTTTTTGAGTCTATAAATGCCAACAAGTGGTCTGCTGAAGCTGATATGTGGGGGTGCCCATGACCCTGCCATTATAGTTTATGCAGCTCTTCTGGATAGCCACCTCCTCTGACTAGAATGAAAGACAGGCATTAGAAGGGCTAAGTGACCTAAAGAAATTTGAAATCCTGAATTGCTTTTTAAAATTCTCCAAATGGTGATGCTGTGTGTCTCTTAAGGCAGACTGAGAATATACTGAGTGAAAATTTAACCTTTTGTTTGGTAAAAAACAAAAAAAGGTATTAGGCTTATTGATGTGACATTGCATGGTAACTTTGAAATTTCTCATCTTAAAAAAAATGGCTTGAGAGTATTAAATAATTATTGAAACTACTTTTACTTTATTTGCACCTTTCCCCAAGTCTAAATATTTAGACTAATACTATCAATATTTGAGGCTAGAAAGTCTTTTGGTTGTTACTATGCATGTGATGGCAACCCAAGTGTTTAAACTAGCATGTATTTGAAAACTGTAGACATGAGATTAGGAGCACAGATAATGGCTTTACATTTTCTCTGCACTGATAGGTCCATTTTATTGTCAACTCTTCTGTTATCTCATATCTTTACATAGACATAATGTTTATTAATTGAACATTTCAGGGTGCTGACTGCTGAAATTTTTTCCCAGGAACTGTTTATTTCCTTGTCAAAGAAGTATATATTCTTTGGACACTAATTCAATCCCCATGTGAGAGACAATGGTAATTTCTTTATTTTCAAAACCTTAAGCTTCAAGTCATTCTGATCTTGCAGACTTTGTGTATTGAAGGTTAAATGACATGATCTCCATACCATAGCCTTTGTTGACTATTGTGGAAGAAAATTTGCTGCCTAAATCATTAAAAAGGATACTAAACAACATATAAACCACATTAATTTTCATCTGTTTAGGCTTTTCTGGTTTCATCATCTAAGGCAGTGGTCAAAATATCAAATGTGATTAAAGCCATGTCACATAAATTAATGAAATGGGCCCCATTAATGCTGTAGTTAGTTGTGGGAGCTGGTGATTTGAAGAGTGTATGACCAGAGAGAGAGTATTAACATTTAAATAAACCTCTCAGCCAGCCCATAAAACACATCCATGGAGAAGTTGAAAGATGTGCAAACCCTGTAGTGAGGCTAGAATAGAAGATCTCTCTATGGAAGAAAATGTTGACCAGCCATAACCAGCACTGACCATGGCTTCACTTAGAGTTCTATACAGTGGGGGAAGGAAGAAATTCAGCTATAATTAAACAGGGCATGGGGAATTCAGTGGAACAATATATATTTAGGGTTTACTTGGGAATGGAATGCAAAGTCTATGTAGTAACAGCAATATAATTTGGATGCTTTGTTTTTCCATCATAGAGAAGATGTGAGACAGTATTGCTAGTGGTAAAGCCCATAAGATGTGAAACTGGGGTGTTTGGGTCAAAAAACCCTTCTACCCCATGTAGGAAATGAAATGTTGCTGTCAGGCAGCATTGTAAGTACATTCAATTCTAATCATTATTTGTTTAAGCATCTTTTTTTTGACATACTAGAAGAAATACTAGAAATTTTATTTTATAGATCTCACTAAAGTTGGGGATAAGTACATCTTTTATTACATATAAAGTCAGAGATTAGTAGAGATGTTAGGGAACTTAGAGAATCTTAAACCCAATCTCTGATTTTATCCATGAAATGTCTTAAGTCCAGTTAGGATAAATGATTTGTTTCTATGTGTATTGCATGCAAACATGAAATAAATTTTTAAAAGTAGGTCTTCTAACATCAAACTGATAAGATTCTCCCTGCTGTGAACATAAAATTTTTTTTCTCCCTAACATTGGTACTTAGTGAACTAGAAATTGTCTCTATAATTTCAATATAATTTGTCCATATACATATGAAATACAAGAGAAAGATATTGTGATTTGATTATTCTAAAGGCAGCAATTTTATTCAGTTAACAGCTAAAATATTTTATCTATTGTGGCAGTAAGTGCCATTTGATGTGATCATTCAAATAGAAAGTCTGTCTCTCAGAGTTGAGGGTGAAGGTTCCCTATAATATAGACACCAGGAAAGAGTATTTCCTGAGCTAAATGTGTAGCATCAAACACACTGACAGCCTGCTAGCTGGAAACACTATATGTGATAACAGACATTCAGAATCAGTCCTTCCATAAAATACAGAAGAAGTAAGAATACAGATATAAAGAGAAGTAATGTTTTAAGACAGTGTTTCTCAACCCCCACTGTACATCAAAGCATCTGGAAGATTTTAAAACTACTGATATTCAGGACTCATCCCAGGGATTTTCATGAACCTAGCCTGAGGGTATGGCCAAAGCAAATGCATTTTTAAATAAACTGATTTTGTATTAAATGGTTGAAAGTACTAAATTGTATTAAACACTTGACTATAATATGAAGCCAGGGGTTAAGAACCATTAAGGAAAAAGATGCAAATTAATATAAAAAGAGAAATATCTGTTACATTAATGGTTCCTAACCCTTGGTTTCACATCATTTTCTCTCTAAACCTTTACTGGAATGACCCTGATTTAATTTGTATGCTGCTGGAATGCAACATATCAGAAACTGAATGACTTTTAATAAAGGAATATGTTAAGTTGCAAGTTTATAGTTCTAAGGCCATGAAAATGTCCAAATTAAGGCATCCAGAGAAAGATACCTTAACTCCAAAGAAAGGGCTGATGAATTTTGGGATTTCTCTCTCATCTGCGAGGGCACATGGAGATGTCTGTTAGCTTTCTCTTTTCATTCATAAGACTTCCCTGGGGACATTTTCTTTCTGCATGTCCAATAAGTTACCCCACCTTGAATGGCTGGGTTCACATCTCTGAGAAAACCATCCAATCAAAAGTTACCACCCATAATTGGGTGGGTCACATGTCCATGGAAACAATAAAAAGGATCCCACCCAGCAATATTGAATGAAGACTGAGAACATGGTTTTTCTGGGGTACAAGATAGTTTCAAACCAGCAAAGACCCCTTCTCTCATTCTCATTCTTTTATTTAAATATCCTGTACTTCAAAGCTAAGATTCTTTATGTATAATTTCCATTCACCTACTCTTTTATTCACTTAAATATTTATCAAATATTTTATGTACCTAACATTGTAAAGGAGTTAGGATTACAACAATGTGCTTTAAGTAAAAAGAATTTAGCCTTTTCATCTCTATTTACTCAGGTTTGAGATTAACATCTGCTCCAATTTAAATGTACTGTTGTACATTTAAATAAGAGCTGATGGAGAAAGCAAAATATAGGGGAAATATGCAATGCAAAGTGAAACACACAATAGTTGTATTATAAGGTGGACACACCTGGGGAAATTGTCCAATATTTCCTCAGGGACTCAGGAAAAAACTTCATCATACAATAGATATGTGTATATCTGTATGCTCCTTATTGAATGTGATCAGAATAAGGCAATGTGTCTTCCCCATTAGAAATATTGAAGAGTATTGCTTCTGCCTAGGATGTAGAAAACTGGAAAGCATGTCACTCCCATCATGGCAACAAGAAGCAGCTATATAAACTACAAAATCAAACATATTGAATGCATCAGAGAGCAGAGGTCTTGGAGCAAACAAGCAACTTGAAATACAAGAGTCAACAGACCTCCTTGAAAAAGAGAAAGGACATGAGCACTGGCCCCCCTGAGGCAGAAGAATGGAAGGAAAAAACTTTGGGTACCATAAAGTAGATAAGCAAAATTTAACTAAAATTTTAGCATATTGCTAAACAGAAAATGGGCTAAATGAGAGTATAGAATCACTGTGAACTACAGGAACAAGTGTAGTTCACAAAGTCACAGACTCTTCTCCCAAGACATCTACCTGATATTCATATGAAATACTGGGGCACAGTGGTAGACTGAAGAGTGCATTCTTCACTTCCACTGAAGGAAATAACTGAAGCTAAACCTGGAACCTTCTCTCCTATGGAAAACATGCTTTAAGTTTTTGGAGGTGAGCAGTATCATCTGTCACCCTGAGAGGAGATGTAGAGACACATGATAAGGGTAATAAGTAAAAGGGAAAATAAAATCCTCAACTTTTGGGCCTCTGATCTTATACTAATATCATTAGAAACCTCCTACTTCTTGGAGATAGGTAAAAACTCACTGCCACACAAAATCCACCAAAGACACAAGGTGCAGCTCATAAGCCTTAGGAAAAAGAAGGAAAATTACACACACAAGCAAAAGGCACCATCCCAATAGCTAAGCACACATGGTCTCCATAAGGTTGGAATATGACAACAGAGATCCACCTGTGGAACCAAATGCCAGCCTAGCAGGCACTGAATAAGAAATAACAATATTCTATCATAGGAGAGTGACCAGAGTTTAGGAAGAGACCCACATCTGTCAGACATGGATGCAGGAAGAGTGAAAATGTGAGGGTTGATTAAACCATTGGAAGAATGTTCTGGTGTTGCAGTCCACATCCTAATCAAAAGGCAAAAATGTAGCTATTTGAAGCTTAAGGTGGACTCAATGCAACCATAGAAGTCATCATCACATCATCATCATCATCATGTCCACCTCTACACCAAACTAGACTGATTGAAGGTCAAAGAATAATGTACTAGCATAAGAAAAGGTATTCCTATCATTTACTTTAGTCTCTCTTATTCTATGTTGATGCATGGCATTCAATCATAAAGTAGAAATAACTACAAAAAACAGTCAAGACAAAAATTTGTCAACAAAATGAGACTTAGAGATAGCCAAGATGTTGGAATTATCAGAATAGGATGTGTAATATAGTTATGATGCATATTTAAAAGATTTGTGGGAGAAAAAGTGGATCCTTTGCATGAATAGGTGTGGAAGCTCAGAAGACAGGAAAATGTTTTTAGAGAGAGTCAAAAGAACATGCTAGGGAAAAAAACACAAAACAGTAGCAACAATAAAGAATGTCTTTGATGTGCTCATCAGATCTGAAAAAGTCAAGAATCCAGGAAATACAATACTGAAATTATTTAAACTGAAACATAAATATAAAAACAAATGGAAAAAAACTAAAACAGACTAAGGCATCCAAGAGTAATGGGACATAAAACCCATCTGCTTTAGTTTCTTAGATTGCTAAATCAAATATCATGAAATGTTCCAGGTTAAACAATGGTAATTTATTCACCCACAGTTTGAGGCTGTGAAAAAGTCCAGATAAAGGTGTTAATAAGGCAATGCTTTCTTCCCAAAGACTGTGTTATTCTGGGGCTGGTTGCTGGCAATCTTTGGTCCTTAGCTTGTCACATGTCAAGGCACATGGTGGCATCTCTTGATCTCTCCATTCCCTTCTGGGTTCTGTTAATGTTCAGTTTCTGTCTGCCTCATCTGGGTGTCTCTCTCTTTCTAATTGAATTTCATTCCACTTATAAAGGACTCCAGTAATAGGGTTAATTTCCATCCTTATTGGGCTTGGTCACACATTAACTAAAGTAGTCTCATCAAAAGGTCCTACTTACAATAGATTCGTACACACAAGGATTAAATTTAAGAAGATGTTTGTCTGGGGTATGTACTACACTCCACTCTCTAGACCTCCCAATACATCTTTTTTCTACATACAAAATACATTATTCCATCACAATGCCCCAAAAGCCTTACATAATTTTAGAAACAACATTAGGCACCATCAGTTATGGGTGTGGCTGTCCTGGATGTAATTCCTCTCTGTCTGTGGATGTGTGAAACCTAGAGAACAGTTATCTGCTTCCAAAATACAACAGAGGGATAAGCATAGGATGAACATTCCAAAACACTTAGGGAGGAATTAAGAGGAAAACAGGAGTCAGAGGCCCCAAACAATTTCAAAGCACAGAAGGGCACACTCCATTAGATTTCAAAGTCTGCAAGTCACTCATGGGATTATATTTTGTCCTCTGAGCCTGATAAAGTGGCAGCCCCACCCTTTCCAAGTGCTCATGCAATGGCCATGTTCTTTCCAAACACTAGAGTGAAGGCTCCACCTCTCCAAGCATCAGGATGGCAGCCAAGGTCTCCACAAATGCTGAGGTATGGGCGCCCCCTTCAAAGCAGTGATGTGGAGGCCAAATTCCCCACAATTTCTGGGATGCAAGCCCCACCCTCTCTGAGCATTGAGGCGGTGACCAGAGTCCTCATAAATGCCAGGGCACAGTCCTCAACCTCTGAGCACTGGAGAGCCATACTCTTCTTGAGCAATGGGGATGAAGGCCAGTCTTCTCAAAGTGCTGGGTCAGACTTCTATTTCCACACACATGGATTAGACTGTTCATTATGCCTGAGGAAATATCTTCAGTGCAGTTCATGGATTCCATAGTTCTTGATGTCACTTTTCCTTCATTTTGTCCCTTCTCTGTCCCTTTTTAGTCCAGGCTGGCAATATTTCTGCTTATATATATCTCACAAAAAAGTCATGGGTTTTGCATGTGGTTCACAGGAGTCCAATCATCAGACAGAAGGACCTTTTGTAGATCTTTCTAGGATAACGGTATTTCAAATCCTAACTTTCATGGAAATTGCTGACTGGTTATATGTTCAATTAAACCTTCAAATGGAGCTTGTTTTTGAATAAGCTCAGGATTTTTTGAACCATCAATTTCTGGCTTCTTTGTTCTTAGTGTTCAGTTGTCAGCTTATCCCTTTCCTCTCTAATTTTATTTTTAAGGTGCAAGCAGTATCCAAGGTGTATCCTCTACATTTAACCTGGACAGCTTCTCAAATAACTATCCAAGCACAACACTTTCAAGTTTTACCTTCTATGAAACATCAGAACTCAATTTCAACATGTTCTTTGCCACTTGAAAACATACGTCACTTCTCTTCCTGTTTCCTCTAACACATTAATCATTTGCCTCTAAGGCCTCATAGGAAGTACCTTTAGCATCCATATTCTATAAACAGTTTCTACAAAGCAATCTAAACTGTTCCTGTGATGCACCTCATGGTTCTCCCAGCCTCCACCCATTTCCCAATTTCAAATCTGCTTCTACATTTTTGATATTGACAGTAGCGGCTCCCCACTCCTTGTGTGCTGGTTTGAAAGGATGTATGTCCCCTAGAAAATCCATGTTTTAATCAAAATCCCATTTCATAAAAGTAGAATAATCCCTATTCAATACTGTATGTTTGAAACTGTAATCAGATTATCTCCCTGGATGATGAGGTTTAGTCAAGAGTGGTTGTTAAACTGGATTAGGTGATGACATGTCTCCACCCATTTGGGTGGGTCTTGATTGAGTTACTGGAGTCCTATAAAGAGGAAAACATTTGGGAGAATGGGATATTTCAGAGAAAGCAGAGAAGAATGACATAGCCATGAGATGCAGAGTACACCAGCCTGCGACCTTTGGAGATGAAGAAAGAAAATGCCTCACAGGGAGCTTCATGAAACAGGAAGCCAGGAGAAGAACCTAGCAGATGATGTCATGTTCATCATGTGCCCTTCCAGATGAGAGAGGAACCCTGAATGTGCTCACCATGTGCCTTTCCAGATGAGAGAGAAACACTGACTGTGTTTTCCATGTGCCCTTCTCCACTTGAGAAAGAAACCCTGAACTTCATCAGCCTTCTTGAACCAAGGTATCTTTCCCTGAATGCCTTTGATTGGACATTTCTCTAAACTTCTTTTAATTGGGACATTTTCTCGACTGTAGAACTGTAAACTAGCAATTTATTAAATTCACCTTTTTAAAAGCCATTCTGTTTCTGGTGTATTGCATTCCAGCAGCTAGTAAACTAGAACACCTTGTATGAAATTTTTTTTAAATCAAGGATTTTTAAACAAAGTTTTTGTTTCCTAGGCTGTTGAGCAAAAAACCATGAAATCAATAAGGTTAAACAATAAGAATTTATTTACCCATGGTTTGAAACTGGGAAAAGTCCAAATCAAGGTGTGAAGCATCAAGATGATGCTTTCTTCTCAACAACTGATTGGATTAGGCCAAATCTTGACTGAAGTAACACACAAAAGTCCCCACTTACAATAGGTTCACACCCATAAGAATGGATTAAATTTAAGAGCATTTTTTGGGGCTATATACATCTTCAAACCACCAAGCCATTTAATATATATGATAAGGAGTTTGATGTGTTAATAAGGTTGATATTGGAATTCCAGAATAAAAATAAAGACAAGACAGGCTAAAATAAAAATTTGAAGAGATGATGTCTGAAAAATTAAAGCATCTGGTAGAGATACCAAAGGTTCAGTGGCAAGACACATGCATATACATACATGCACACACATACACATATACCAAGATATCATGGTCAAAATTCTGAAAATCAAAGATAAAGGGAAAATATTGATTATTGTCCAGATTGAGTGAGCAATCAAATACAGAGAAATGGGTGAATTACAGCATACTTTCTTCCAGAATTTATGTAAGCAAGAAGACAGTAGAGCTATATCTTAAGGGTATATTAAAACAAACAAGCAAATAATCAAATCAAAATTCTACCCATAATTCTACACACAGCTAAAATATGTTTCAAAAATATAATGGAGAAAATGGCATTTCTTTTGACAAAATGGAGAGAAATCTTTATCAGTAGAACTCTCAAAGTGAGAAAGGATAAATGAAGTTCCTCAGACAGAAGGAATAAAATTGAGAAAGAAACAGAGATCTACATGATAAAATGGAGAGTTCTAGGAATGGTTAAAATGAAAGTATATATATAAAGAATCTAAAATATAATTGCCTGAATAAAGGAAAAAAATATACACTTATTTATAAATGAGCCCAGAGGGAAAACAGAAGAAACAGATTTAAAAAGGAGATAGATGATATTAAGTGACAAGAAGTGCAAAGTTATGCTGTGGGCCCAATCCTGTGTTTCACTCTTAAATCCAAGTTCTACTGGTGCTAAGCAAAGTCTTCTGTCTGTAGGGTAGTCCTGGCACCTCTACTCAGCTTTTCTCATTAGTGTTGACAAATTAAAAGAGTTCTGTACCTATGCTACAAACATCCTTCTCTAATAAATGAAATTTTGATAATTCTTTCTTATTCACATTTTAGGTCATGTATTGGCCATCTGCAGTTGATAATGTGCACAATTTTTTTAAAAAAAATATTCAATTTTTCAAAGAATTTCAAATCTGGGCATATATCCAATGACAATTGTCAGTAATTGGGATGACTTTTTTATTGTGATACTATTTTAAAATTAATACTTGGAGTTAAAGTTCAGCAACTGGGATACTAGAAATTCATGGCATATCATTTATCCATTACCTTGAATTGGGAAAATGCTTAATTACAAAGTGATTTTGTAATTTTTTAATAAAGATACAAGAAAAATTGTGGAAATAATTAACAGCTTGTAAAATTGAATGTGGTTAAAGGGAGAAATTTTAGGTTGTTGGTATGTTACTAGAATAAATTAAAAAAAATACATGGAATGATATTTTGTGTGTTTTTTGTAACAGATTTTTAAATCTTTCTACCTGAAAGAACAAAATTTCTTAGAAATATTGACTTGTATGTAAGTGTCTTGTAATGTCCCTTTTACTCCCTAAATATTTGATGGATTTACAGGTATAGTTTTCTTGAAATATCTATACAAGTTAAATCTTTAATTATATCCTCATTTTCAATATTATAAAAAAAATTGAACCAAGAATAAATCTAAGATTTTCTAGGTCTCCACAAAAATATAAAAGCATTGAATAACATTTTAAAAGTATTAAGTACAAGTGACAGAGGAATCTACCACTTCAATGAATTAGTAGATTCAATGCTGTAAAGCTCTCATTTGTCCACATATTGAAATATAGTCAGTACAACCCCAATAAAAATCTCAAGAATTTCCTTTTCCTTGATGTGTATTGTCAACCTGATTCTAAATTCAATGGGGATATTCTAAAGACCAAGAATGGCCAAGAACATTTTAAAGAAGAACAACAAAGTTGAGCAATATACTTCTAGATAAAACTTACTATGATAAATACATGTGATATTGGTGCAAAAATAATCCATAATAGTCCAAAGGAACAAAATAAAGATTTCAGGTACAAAATGCATTCATATGTGGACGTTTGATGTATAACAACATAATATGAAAAAATAGAGTGAGAAGTATTTTCTTTTCAATAAATAGTTTTGGGTGTGATAGATAAATGGTTATGGAAGAAATGGATTTTTCTCTTATTTTATGCCATATGCAGATGGATCCTTGATCTAAATATGGATATGGCAATGAAAAATAAAGTTTCTAGAAGATGATATAAGAAGAGGTCTTCACAAGATAACAGTGGACAAAATTTCTTATATAAAGCCCAAAATGCACAAACCAAACTGGAAAAGACAGATAAATTCCAAATTTTGTTCCTCAAGAATATCTCTAAAATAGTGAATTGAATAGCCACAGATTGAGAGAAGATATTTCCAATACACAATTCAACAAGGGATTCATGTCCAGGACATACACAAAAACTCAAATAATAAGGAAACCCATACTAAAATAAAATATAAAATTGGTAAAAAGACCTTAGTAGGAACTTTAAAAACAAGTATATACAAACTCCAATAATCTTATAAAAAGACTCTCAGCTTCATTATCATCAGGAAAAAATACAAATGGGGACTTCCCCTTGCAGCCAAGTTCAGGTAATGAGTCTTGAATTTCCTTCCTGCCTGAAAAAAATAACAAATGGGAGGGGGAAAGTGTGAAACAACTTTTTGCAAGGCTTTGAACCTCAGGCAAAGAACAGTGATCTTTGAGGGATAGAAAACAAACTAGGTGAGCAATACAATTCTCTAAGTACCATGAGTTTACCATGTTGAAAGAATATACAGGCCATGGCACATGGAGTAGTTAACCCAAGCAGAGTCTAACACGCTCCTTGAACTGAAGATATGGAACTGAGAATCTGGGAAACCAAGGCATTAGAGTTCTCAGGGCAGGAAGAAGTCCAGAGATCTGCAGAAATATAATTCCACAAGTGTTCATCCCTGTACTTGTCAATGCATTCATATGAATTAACTATCTGCAACTGGGAATTTAAAGAAAGCAGAGCCTGGCATTCACACAGGACCAAGAATTTTGTCAGTTTCCACTAGCCAGACCAGAAAACCTCAAGATTCACCATGCATTGGGCAGAGTATATAGAAATGTAATGCCTGAGGAGTAGGGACAATTGGCCCTACACTGAGCACTTTTCTGTTCCCATCTAACAAAATAAGACCCAAAAGGATCAAATTATTTGAGAAATCTAATTTCAATCCAGGAATATTTTAAAGATAAAAATATTTAGAGGAATACAAAAATATACAGTATCTTGCAAAATAAAATTAATATATTTCATATCAGTGAGACATTATCAAGCATGCAAAGAAGCAGGAAAACATGATCTATCTGGAGGATAAAATTGGATTAATCAAAACTGACACAGAACTGACAAAGTATTAAAATTAGCAGACAAGCATGTTAAAAGTTATTGTAATATTTTTTCACCTGTTAAGAAAGTTGAGTTATGGAGGATACAAAAAAGATACACATCAAACTCCTAGAGATGAAAATTATGATGGTTGAGATGAAAAATACATTGGATGTGTTTAATGAAAAGTTAGAAGAAAAGATTAGTTAACTTGAAGACACAGTAATAGAAACTATACATACAGAGAATAAGGAGAAATAAAAAAATAAACAGAGTATCAGTGAGTTGTGGGACAACTTTATCACACTAATAGACATGTAATCAGAATCCCCAAAGCACAAAACAGAGGAGACAGAGTAAGTATTTGAAGAAATAATGACTAAAAGAATTTCCAAATTTGATGATAATTAGAAGTCCAAAGTTCTTAGGAGCTCAATGAAACTCAAACACCAAAAACTTGGAAAAACTACACCAGTGAACATCAAATCTAAGTGCTCAAAGCCAGGAAGAGAAAAAAGGCATGTTTTGTACAGAGGTACAAACAAAGTTCCAGCAGATTTTTCAATGAAAGCAATGGAGCAATACTATTATAGCACTGAAAGAAAAAAGATACTGAAGCATAGAATTTTTCATTCAGAGAAGGTATCATTCAAAAATGACAGTGAAATAACATTTTTACAGAAATGGAAAAGCTAGAAGGATTCATCAACAGTAGACCTGAGAAATATGAAAAGAGGTCTTTCAGAGAGAAAAAAATTATAGCAAATGAAAATATTTATCTATGCAAGGAAAAAATAACATTAGAAATGATAACAACACAGGTAAATATATAAAATATTCATAAGTTAAATTTCTTTGAAATATAAGCAATGCTTTTAAACAAAGATGCCAATGATGATATCAAGTAGATATGTTTATTACAAAGCTAGAATATATATCAAGTGCACAATGGTCAGGAGGAGAGAAATGTTAAATATATGTTGTAAAGCTCTTGTATTATATGTGAAGTGGTATAATATCCCACAAAAGTAAACTGTAATGAGTTAAGGGTATATATACTGTATTGAAAAACAACCATTAAATAACAAAACAAAAAGTTGTAACTCATAAGTCAAGAAAGGAGAGAAAATAAAATAAACATATGATGAAATGGTTTCATAGTGGACTTTTTGTCATTTAGTAGAATATTATGAACATCACCTTTCAATAATTGTGTTCCTATAATATCATTTTTCAGTAAAAATGACAGCATATTTCACATAAAGAAAAAAGGCATGCCCTTAGTAGTCTACAATTGGATGGATAGTAAGATAAAGAAAATAATTTGGGTTTATTTAAGAATATTTTAAAATTTGACCCTTAAAAAGGTGAATTTCAGGGCACTCACAATGAACACAAAAATATAATACTAGTACTTTGTCTAACTTGCCATCTGTTTGCTTTGGGTGTTTAGGGGACATATTAGGTGTTTAATGAATCCAACACTCATCTAATGATTTAAAATGTGTATTTGACTATCAATCCTGCTTTAGACTTGTAAGGGTGAGATAAGGGAAACAAAATTGATGTAGATGAGGAGGATAAATGTTCCACATTTTCCAGTAGAACTTAGGCTAGAGAATGAGAAGATACTTGTTTTCTGTATTAACCAAATTGGAAACTACTCCTTCAGTTCCCCAAGAAATCTTTTGCTGTGATTACTGAGGTTTTTTGAATAATTGTTAAATACATCTCTGAAATTGTCTGCCCTTGGAAAATGAATACATATTCAATCTTATAAGTGAGGTGCATATACAAATTGTCTCTTTGAAAATTGACTCTGAAATTCCAGACTTGTAGCTCAAATACCTAAGTATAATCAACTTTCAAGCAGGGATTGGACATTCAGCAATGGTATTTTTTCAATGTAATTTTGGTCTAGAGCTCTGTAAAAATTCAGCAGTCACTTACTAAAGTACACAGGAGCATCAAAACACTATAGAGAGTAAAATATGGTTAACATATTGCCTTCAGGGTTTGACACTAATAGAGTATCGGTAAAGCATCAGTAGAGATTGTTGAATTGAGGGCAATGGACCTTGACCATCATTCTTTGCTCTTACCTTAATAGGCTCAAATTTGCAAGTTGCATCTTGTTGGTTCCCAGAGATTATTTGAGTCACTAATACTCATTAACATAAATGCAAACTCTTGACTCATTATTATACAAGCTGTCAAATGAGTCTCCACTGGTTTACATTTTTCAAGAAGCAAATAAAACTAATTTAATAGCATTATCAGCTATTCAACCAAACAGACTCCCACAAGCACAGATTATCACCACCAATTCTAATAGGTCCTAAACTATAAAAAACACCATTCATTTAATATGGTCTAATTTCCACAGAACCAATGCTATATCTTTAAGGACAGAACTCCATGACTTGATCTTGAAAATTATTTTAGAGAACTTTATTGTCCAAAATGACAGCATCTCTAGGGCTATACTGTATTTCTGGGTTTCCTAGAATTGGTTTTCTTGAAAGAGTTTATAAATCCCTTCATTTGGATTCAAAAGTATCATATATATATATATATATATATATAATTTCTTCCACATTTTCCCTTTCAAACACTAAAGGAACCCTGTTCTGTAACTGAGCTGCAGGGTCCTAGTTTTCAAGATTATTTTCCTAGGCATAAAGACACATGTTCATCCATGAAATTCAAAAGGTATTTTAAAATAAATACAGTGCACTGACACTACACTAAGCCCTGTTGGCATTCACAGCAAAGTCAAAGCAGGACTGCACACTTTAGTGAGATGAGTAGGCAAACACCTTTGTGATAGAATTTTCAACATACTTAAACAACTGCTGTGCTGCAACATAGAATATTCAGGCTCATGTAAATTCTACAAGGAAAGTTTAATTACTTGAGGAAAAATAACATTATATTTTAGAGACTAACACTCCAGGGAGAAAACAAATTAAGATGGTAATAATTTTATTTTTATTAATTTCCTCTAATAGGATTTCTTTCCTCCATCTAGCAAACTGAGATCACTCAACTCTGAATAAATTGAGAGAGTTGTTATTCATATGAAGAAGTTGGCATGGATAAGAAAGGACAACTTTGAACACATTATAAATTAGTAGTGGAGGAAAGTAGTTCTTATCAACCAATATGCTGAAGTAAATTTCTAGGCATCCAATGGAGGTTCATGTGGCCAGAAAGAGAAGAAAGTGAATTCTTTTGACTTCCTTCATAATTTTGCTAAGACTTAACTCTGAGTATATGGGGAAAACACTTATTTTCAATGTAGGGATTCAAAAGTATCAGAGAGATACTTTCACATTGCAGAAGTGATTGGACATTGGTTTTCAAGCTAAGTACCATGCATGGCTTGGAAGTCTTTCTGAAAAGAAAGGATACCAGGAAAGCAGGCCATAAAGCTGAAGCAAGAATATGGTATCCTGAGACTTTGTTTAGAAAAAAGAGCTGCTCTAATTTTATCTATTTTAGATATATTTTAGTTCTTGCCCCTTAGATTATTTCAAATAATTGATACCATCCAATAGATAAGATGGTAGTGACAGATGATGATGATTGTTACCTATAGATAGATGGATGGATAAAAAGATGGATGTGTATAACATTACAAAGAATATATCTGACTGCTGTGTATGAACAGAGCACACAATGACATTCTAATTTCTGTTCAATAAATCAGTCTTGCCTTGTACCTATATTCCCTCAAGCATGAACACACAGTCTTTATTTTGAGCAAGTACTGTTTAAGAGTGATCTCTGAGTATCTATTGTGTAATCATAATAGATAGAGAGCTTCTTTTTATAACCCTTACCAGCTTGCTTCTAATACTAATTCCCTCTTTCTTTACCCTGGAAAATCCAGCCTTATCATTCTCCTAAATTTTTCTTTTGCAAACGCAAAAGCCTTATTTTATAAGGACCATTTTTGAAATGACAGAGTTATAAATGATTACTCCATATGTGCTTCCTTCATGTTAGAAACTATGACAAAATGAAGAGCCAGAGCAAATCCACAGAATGAAGCTTAGGAGGCTAGAGTTTACAATCAAGAAAACCTGCAATTTCTGTTCTGAAGTCACCTAGGTATCCATATAGATACAGATATCAATGTTGAGTAAAAACTTATTTTTAAATATTTAAGAACTTGCTGTTTTCTTCTTTAAAACTGTATTTGCCTTTATTTGAAGTCAAGGGTAAATTTCACATATAAGTACAAATTTCATATACAATTCATATACAAATATAAATAGAGAAAGACTGTTAGCCGACCTCAATGTAAATGATTTTTCTAGATTTTTTAATTCTTTGCCTTACCTCCTAGGAAAATTCTTGGAATGAGGAATTAAAGATAGATATTCAGAGACCCATGTGGTTATTTGATTCATCACCTTGTCACCAGAGGAAAATTCAAATTATTTAACCCCCCACCTTCTTGTCTCTGTATTTTCTCTACTGACTGCCAGAGGGTAGTGAGGATGCATATTAATGAGAATTGGCTAGGCAGCCACCCAAGGCATTTTTCTCAATTTGAAAAAAGGGTCTCAAAAATATTGCAAAAGTCTCTTAGAAGTCATTGCTTATACAACTATTAACACTCAGGGAGTTTAGAAGACAAAAAAGAGAGGCAAGGTGGGATCTAGAAGGTGGTATTGAAAACTATGGCAAATACTGTTTATTTTATCACTTAGTCCAAAATCATATGATTTGATGATGTAAGCTTTTGGACACTTGTTATATTTGTAAGGAAATGTGCTTGAACCATATAGCACTTTATTGCAACTACCTTGCTTATCAATAACAGAGAAAATTTTAAATTAAAATATATATTCAGAGCTAAAAAAGTGGAAATTCAAATAACTTACCATCAAATACCTCATATTGTTAATGGAAACATCTTTAAAAATAATTGATATATAAGAGAGCTGATATGCCCCCTTTCCCCAAAAAAGATATTGCAAAGTGACTAGATCAAGAAAGTTTCACATTAGAACTTACTATTTTGAGTTAAAAGATAATATAATTTTCTACAAAAATTTAGAAAGCCTGGAGAAATAAAATAATAAAAAATATTATTAATAAATGTGGCTAATAAATTACCATTTAAACTGCTTTGATTTGTTCTCTTTAATAACAGTACCGTCATTTGGATGAAAATATAGAAGAGACGTTTGTCAAATTTATCAGTGGCCTAAGGATGAAAAGAGGGCTGAAATAACTTTTAAAAAGTCAACATTGAAAGTTACATCAATGATCTTTAACTTGGGGGTGCAAGGGTCGTTCACCAGTAGAATTCATGCCTGCCATGCAGAAGACCAGGGTTTGATTCCTAGCCCATGGACTTTCCCCCAACCCCCACAAAAAAATCAACAAACAGTGCTGCAATAACTGGATTCTCACATGGAAAATGAATAAAATGTGATCCCCACAATATAACATACAAAAAAATTATGTCAATGATTCATTGGCTGAGTAAAAACCTGTATGATGACATTTAAATTATAACAAAAAGAACTACATTATATAATTATACATATAATATTTTAAATTTAGAATTGAGGTGGTCTACATTCCTATAAGCTCATGGAAAAAGACCTTGAATTTTGTTTGTGTGTTGGATAGGGAAAGAAGCTAAAATATCTATGATGGGCTCTTAATATAAGAAAGGCATAGGTATAAGGACATTTGATGGTATTTTGTCCCACTCATCCATAAAGGAAAAATTTAGTTAGATTCTGAGAAACTCATTTTAAGGTTACAATCAGATCACATTAGTAAGATCACACAATATTTGTCCTTTTGTGCCTTGCTTATATCCCAACATAATGCCATCAAGTTTTCATCTATGTTGTTCCTTGTTTCACTTACAGCTTGTCATGGTCAGGTTCATATGTCAACTTGGCCAAGTGGTGGTGCCCATTTGTCTGTTTGGGCAAATGCTGGCCTTTCTGTTGCTAAAAGGTCATTTCACTAGAATTAAATCATGACCGCATTGGCTGCATCCATAGCTGATTGCATTTGCAATCAGCCAAGGGGAGTGTCTTCTGCAATGAGAGACGCTTAATATAATCACTGGAAGGCTTTTAAGGAGGATTCAGAAGAGACAGTCCTTCTTCCTGCTTTGGCCAGGGAGCCTCTTCTGTGGAGTTCATCCAGGCCCTTCATCAGAGTCATCAGCTTCACAGCCTGCCCTATGGCTCTTGTACTCTACATTCTCATGGTTACATGAGACACTTTTATAAATTTTCTATCTATGGATATTTATGCTGATTCTGTTTCTCTAGAGAACCCTAGCTAATACACAGCTGAATAATATTTCATCATGTATAAATACCATATGTTGTTTATTCATCCATTGGTTAATGGATACTTTCGTTGCTTCCATCTTTTGGCAATTGCAAATAATGTCGCTGTGAAAATCACTGTGCAAATATCTGTTCAAAGCCCCTGCTTTCAAATATTTGAGGTACATACTTAGAGGTGGGATGACTCACAGACCTTGAAATCTAATCAAATATGCCCTTCAGGATTTAATAGATTAACATTTAGAATATAGGTTATGAGGAGATAGAATGAGAGTAGATGGGAGTGAATGTGTAATATGTTCAGAATTTTTAACTTGGTAACTAGGTGAATTTGTATGTTTGCAAATGGATAGAGGTGATGGTAGCTCATTACAGTGTCTGTAGTTAATAGCACTGAATTATGTGTGTGATGGTGGTTGAAAGGGGGAAGTTTGTGGATACATATGTCACTAGAAAGAAAACAAAAGGATATAAATGGGACTGGAAAACACAGTGAACTCTGTGGTAGGCAATAACTGTGATTAATAGTACAAATACACAAATGTTCTTTCATGAACTAGAGCAAATATACTGAGTACAGACCCCAAGGTTTATGAGAGTCGGTCACTAAAGTACTCACATTGTTCTTTAACTTTTTATTATTGTACATGTTGCCTTTCCACCTGGGTTGTTTTCATCTCTATTAGGTGCCATGGGTCACACCTATAGCTCTAATAAGAAGAGTTGTCACCACCTTAAATTTATTTTAGACAACTGGTCAGTGTTTAGTTATAAACCTATAGAAAAGAAGAGAATTATATTTCTATGTAAAACTGCATGGCCTCGATATGACTTAGAATATGGAGAAAGTGGCCAGAAAATGGGTTACTAAACATATTATCATCTTACATTTAGAATCAATTCATATGAAGGAAAAGGAAAATAATGGGCTGCACTTCCACATGCAAAATCTTTTATGTCTTTATATCAGATTAAGAATTTGCAAAAAAAGAGTGGAAAATTATTTACAAAGCACTGAGTTTTATATTTGTATTTCCATATTTATGTGTCTGACTTTCTATTTGTGTCTGTTGTTTAATGTATATTTTCCTACCTCCAGATGGTAATATCAAACTAACAAGAACATCTTTGAGAATACTATTCATACTGTTTCAAGATAAATAAGCATACACACACATGCATGCACACACACAGAGACACACATTTATTTTTAGCTTGCTAAAACAGCTGAAAAAAATACACCAGAAATGAGCTGACTTCTAATGGGAATTTATTTACAAACTTACAGCTCTTAGGCCATGAAAATGTCCACATCTAGCTTGATGATACCTTCTTACTGAAGACAACATGCTGGCAATTCTGGATTCCTCTGTCATATGGCAAAGCATATGGTGGTGTCTGCTGGTCTTTCTCTTTTCTTCCAGGTTTAATTGCTTTCAGCTTTTGGCTGCAGTGGCTTCTTTTCTGTAGCTTTCTCTCTCAGCTTCTGTGTCTTTCTCCCTGTCTTCTGTATCTTTGCCTTTTCTGTCTTTCTGTCTGTACTTCTATTTCTTTCTCTCTGTTGTTTAGAGACATGCCCTGGGCATGCCTCAACTGGAATAACATAACCAAGATGTCACACCTAAAATAGTTCTACACCGACAGGAATAGATAAACTTTAGGAACATGATCTTCTAGGGTCCATAAAGCCTCCAAACCACCACACTCCACCCTCTCAAGACCAAAAGGCATATCTCTTTTATATGCAAGATACAGTCATGCCATCGCAATATCCCAAAAGCATTAAATCATTTCAGTATCAATATTAAGTACAAATATTATTTAATCTTTGTAAGATGAATGAAATAATGAATAAAAATAAACAAATAATGGGGGGACAAGGGTTAAAACAAATTAGGCAGATGGAAATAGTACTGGTCAATGAGAGGGAGGAGTAAGGTATATGGTATGTAGGAGGCTTTTTTTTAGTTTTTTTCTTTTTCTGGCATGATGCAAATGTTCTAAAAACTGATCATTGTGATGAATACACAACTGTATTAGCTAGGGTTCCATAGAGAAACAGATTCAGCAGGAGATATCTGTAAATATAAAATTTATAAAAGTGTCTAACACAACCACAGGGATATAAGAGTCCAAGATCTGTAGAGCAGGCCATAAGCTGGTTGCTCTAATGAAGGTCTTCAAGAAATTCTCAGGACAAGCTGCAGGCTGAAACAGGAAGAGTGTTGTCTCTTCTGAATTCTCCTTAAAAGACGTCCAGTGATTAGATTAAGCATCACTCATTGCAGAAGACACTCTCCTTAGCTGATTGAAACTGCTATCAGCTAAGGATGCAGCCAAAGTGTTTATGACTTAAGTCCATGAAATGTCTTCATGGTTGCAGACAGGTAGTGACTGACTGACCAGACAACCAGCACCATGACCTGACCCAGGTGACACTTGAACCTGACCATCACAGTTCACCCTTGGTCAAATTGGCAGGTATATATATTACCCTAAATTATACTTAAATATCTAAATAGAAAACAATGACAGACAAATTTCTTCCTCACATAACAATACTCAACTGTCCTGTGTACAAACAGCAACATATTAAATCTCTCCAGAATAAGGTGAAAATCCTTGGGTAATATTCACTCCTCAACTTGGTATCTACAACATAAATACATAATCTGAACAAGAGTTTACGTCATATGATAAAGGAGATAAAATAAAGAAGAAACAAGATTTGATTTGTGTATAAATACTAATTACAATGTAAGGAAGAAATGTTCATACAATTACTGTCCTCATTTCTGTAACAGATTATGTGGTCATATCTCCTATCTATCACTACTTTCTTCTACTACCCATTCTATTTCCCTTGACTCTCAGCAAGAACCTCAGCTGCCCATTGTTCTTTGCCTATTAGGGTGACCCAAATCTTCATTCCTGACATTTCAGAGCCATTGGTAGTCCTGCCTGGATTGGGTTGTTGCACTTTTCCATTGATTTTAATCACAGGTCATGATAGTACTAAGAGATGCCCTAGGGGATCTCCTACATTCCAGGAAACTCTTCTTTACCTGCATTGTGTAGTTGGAGCCCTATTTCTCCTGACAGTCAGGGTCAATCACACAAGCCAGGAAAGTAATCCACTTCCTGGTTTGTTAATCAAGGGGCATGAGTACCTAAAGTGACCAGGTGGCAATCTTACATTCCAGTTCAATGGAATCATTGTTGTTTCTCCTGGTGGAAGCATTCCCCCTTCTGGATATAAAACCTATAGACCAGCGGAGCTCAATTCTGCAGGGACAGGAAGCAAAAATTTTCCTAGAGGATCACTAGGGGTAATAGTGAGTGGTGCCATTCCCATTTCCACTCCTTGATTCCTGGCTCCTTGAATCTTGGCTATGGGAGAAACAAACCATACAGTGGATGCTGATTCAGAGCACACACAACCTCCTGGAGAACATTGCCCAGCCCTGCAAGGTAGTTGGAACCAAAATTAAGTTTTCAAAAGGCCATTCCACTGTTTTATCAACCCAGCTACTTCTCAATGATGGAGAAAATGGTAAGACCAGAGAATTCCATGAGAATGTGCAGATTTCCACACTTCATTTGCTGTGAAATGGGTTCCTTGATCAGAAGCAATGCTGTGTAGAACACCATGATGATTGATAAGGCATTCCTTAAGTCCATGGATGATAGTCTTGGCATAAGCATTACATGCAAGGAAAGCAAACCCATATCCAGAGTATGTGTCTATTACAGTTAGAACAATTTGTTTCCTCCTCCACGATGGAAGTGGTCCAATGTAATCAACCTGCCACCAAGCAACCAGAAGATCATCCTTGGGAAAGGTGCCATATCAGGGGTTAAGTGTGGGTCTCTGCTGATGGCAGATTGGGCACTCAGTAGTAGCTGCAGCTAAGTCAGCCTTGGTGAGTGTTGCTGAGCTCATACATAACTTCCATCCCTATCACAATGATGACTTTATTTGGGAGCCCATTAGGCAATGACAAGAATTGCTGAGGAAAGAGGCTGACTGGTATCCACAGAATGTGTCATCGTATCCACTTGGCTATTAAAATCTTCCTCCACTTTTTCAGGCAGTTCCCTCCAGCCTGAAAATGTAGAGCTGTGTTCCAGTAACCATGTTCCTTGAAGATGATTGTATAATGATATAGTTTTGGCAATGTGACTGTGTGATTGTGAAAACCTTATGTCTGATGCTTCTTTTATCTACCTTATGGGCAGATGAGTAGAACGTATGGATTAAAAATAAATAAATAATAGGGGAACAAATGTCAAAATAAATTTAGTAGATTGAAATGTTAGTGATCCATGAATGGGGGGGTAAGGGGTATGGTAGTATGAATTTTTTTTTGTTTTCTTTTTATCTCTTTTTCTGAATTGATGCAAATGTTCTAAGAAATGGTCATGATGATGAATATGCAACTATGTGATAAAAATGTCCATATTGTATGTTTATTGGTTTTATTAATAATTTTTTTAAAAAAATCTTCTACTGAAGTCACCCTCTGGTGCACATTCACATGGGACACACATATCTTCATGTTTTTAGCCCACTCAGAAATATCTATCCACATGCTTCTTCCCCACACCTCTTTGTCACCAATCTTCTAATCATGCTCCTTCCAAATCCCTGACCATCCAGCCAAACCATTAACAATAGCTCATAAGTCAGTATACAAACCTCTGGCCAGTTCTCCATCCAACCTAAATGTACAACCAGGTGCATTACTCAGTGTTCTGCCCACTGAGAGGATTTCCCCTCACCCTGTACTTCAGGGACATCCAGGAAAGGGGTTGTAGTGCTGCAGTTGTCCACTTTTGGGTGGTACCTGCATATTGTGCAGAATCATTTGTAAACCAGGTCCAGGTTTTCTCTTCCTCAGTCAACTCACTGTAAGTAACTCATCTAAAGGCCATAGCTCTGGTCTGAGAAAGAGAAGGTGGCAAGAGTGCAGACCATGGGTATCTGGGGAACTTCCTCACAGAACTTGCTAGTGCCTTAAAGACCTTCTCTGGGCCTATCTCTAACATACCATTTTCATTTTATGATGGAGTGCTGCTGTTCACACCCAATTTTATGACTTTCTGGGTCAGACAACATTGAGTTCATGATAGGCAACTGGGGTCTCAATGTAACTTGATGACACATGGTTAAGCATTCAGTCTTTACTAAGGCCCCATAGCATGCCAATAGTTGTTACTCAAAAGGAGAGTAGTTATCTGCAGCAGATGGTGAGCTTTGCACCCAAATCCTAAGGGTCTGTGTTGTGATTCTTATTCAGGGCCTACCAAAGACTCCAGACTGTATCTTTATTCACCATTAACACTTCCAGCACCATTGGATCTGCTAGACTATGTGGTCAAAGTGGCAGAGAAGCTTGTAGCTTGTACAGTTGTCACAGATCCTCCTCTTGTTCAGGCCTCCACTCAAAATGAGCTATTTTTCTGGTCACTCAATAAATGGGCTGGAGTAATATATGCAAATGAGGAATATGTTATTGCCAAAATCCAAAGAGACCAACTATGTGTCATGATTCTTTTCTTGTCATAGGAGGGGCCAGATGCAACAACTTATCCTTCACCTCAGAAGGGATATCACAACATGCCCCACACCACTGGACATCAAAAAATTTCAGTGAGGTGGAAGGTCCCTCTAGTTTTCTTGGATTTATCTCCCATTCTCTGACATACAAATGCCTTACCAATAAGTCTAAAGTAGTTGCTATGTCTTGCTTTCTAGGTCCATGATATTATCAATATGATGGACCAGTGTGATGTCTTGCAGAAGAGAAAAATCAACCCTGTGGGCAACATTATGACACAGGGCTGGAGAGTTGATGTTCCCCTAAGGTAGGACAGTGAAAGTATATTGCTTCCCTTGCCAGCTGAAATCACCCTATTTCTGGTGGTCATTACTAATAGCTATTTGAGAAAAAAAGCATTTTCAAGATCAATATCTGCATACTAGGTACCAGGGGATATGTTGATTTGCTCAGTCAATGATGCCACATCTGGAACAGGAGCTGCAATTGGGGTTACCACCTGGTTAAGTTTACAATAATCTGCTGTCATCCTCCAAGACCCATCTGCTTTCTGCACAGGCCAAATTGGAGAGGTGAATGGGGATGTGGTAGTTATTACCATTCTTGCATCCAAGTCCTTAAGAGTGGCACTAATGTCTACAATTCATCCAGGAATTGGGTATTTCTTCTGATTTACTATTTTCTTAGGTAAGGCTTCTACATGGTCTTTCCTACCATAATAGCCCTCATTCCATGAGTCAGAGAGCTTGTGTGGATTATGCCTGTTGTTCAGTATGTCTATCAGACTTGCAGAGACTTATAGAACTGGCTAGTAGATCATGGGGTACCTAGAAGTAAAATAGATGGGCAGTCTACTAAATTCTTGCTTGAGCTGTATAAGCAGAAGGGTTCTAGATCAAGTGGGGAGACTTTCATGCATTCTAAAACTGGGAAAATAACTAAAGGATGATTCTGTGGACCTACTGGACCCACTTTGAGACAGACCTGAGCTAAACCTCCATAAATCACCTGTCCTCCATAAGCTCCCACTCTGATTGGTAGATGAGTGTGACAGTTTGGATCTCCTGCAATTTATATCACCTTTGAACCAGCATCTAACAATCCACAAAATATCTGATCATTTCCTTTTCCCCAATGCACAATTATCATGGTAAAAGTCCATAGGTCTCCTTGAGGAAGGCTTGGAGGAAGATTAACAGTGTAAATCTCTGGTAGTGTAGCAGAGTCCTCCCCCAGTGGGACCTGGCCTTTCCCTCATTCAAGGGACTCTGGGTCTGTAAGCTGTCTCAAGTTTGGAAACTAATTAAAAACAGGGCCATGACTCCCTGTTTTTGTAATTCAAGTTAGACTTCTGTAATTCAAGTTAGACTTTAGCTTACATTGTTCTGCCTTTGAAGTAATTTTTCCTTCAACCTGTCACTTTTCTGACCCTTTTATTTTTGGTTGGCAGTGGTTTCAATCACACAGATCTCACAAAAAAAAATTGTCAATTTTTCAGGCAGTACTCAAGGATCTAAACCATTCAATAATAGGACTTTCTAGAACTCCTTTCTGGATAACTGAATTTACAGTCCTGACTTGCACTGAAATGGCTGCCTGAATCCATGTTCAAAACTCTCACATAGAACACTATTCTCTGGATACTCTTCTCTGATATCTCAGAATTTTCCAAGTCATAAATTTCTGATTTCACTTCTCAGCTTATCTCTTTCCTCTCTTATTTTACTATAAGCTGCAGGGAGAAACAAGGCTGCACTTTCCACATTTAGATAGGGACTCTTCTCAGCTAAATATTCAAGCTTGTCACTTTCAAATTCTGCCTTCCATCTGACATTGGGATGCAATTTTTCAAATACTCTGACAGGTTAAAACAGGGATCACCTTCTTCCAGGTTGCAATGATGGATTCATCAATTCTGTCTAAGGACTCCTTGGAAGTGCTTTTATCATCCATATTTCTACCAACAATCTCTTCAAAGTAACCTATCAAGCACCTCACAATTATTCCAGGATCTTACCCCTTTATAATAACATTACAGCATTTTTGGTATTTGCAATGTAATATGTCTCTCTTCCAGTACAAAAATTTTAGTTTTCTAAGACTATTGAAATATAATATACCAGAAATGGGATTGCTTTTAACAATGGGAATTTATTAGTTTACAATCTTACAGTTCTTAGGCCATGAAAATGTACAAATCTAGTCATCATCAAGATGATAACTTTTTCCTGAAGAAAGCATGCTGACAATCTTGGAGTCCTCTGTAACATGGCAAGGCACATGGTAGTGTCTTCTGGTCTCCCTTTCTTTCCAGGTTTCATTGCTTCCAGCCTCTGGCTTCAGTGGTTTCCTCTGTTTCTGTGTCTTTCTCTCAGCTTCTGTGTGCTCTCTCTCTGTGCTTCTATATCTTTCTCTCTGAATTTTACACTCTTATACAGGACCCCAGTAAGAAAACTAAGATACCCCTGGGGCATACCTTAACTGAAATAGCCTAATTAAGATGTTCCACCCACAGTAAGCCCACACTCACAGGAATGGATTAGCTTTAGGAATATGATATTTGGGGGTCCATACAGTCTACAAAAGGCCACATGTGAATATAAATTAGTATTCCCAGAGTCACAGAAATTAGGGAAGCTGAGCTTCCAGTGCTCTTTCAAATTCTGAAATCCTCCTGTTTTTTCCCTCTGTCTCCTCAATTATCCCAATCTCCCTTCTATCATATGATTTCCCAAATCCTACTGAAGACTCAGTGGGTCTGGCAAATAATTCAATTTTAACATTCTTATTTATAAGCCAAAATACTAACACCTTTGCCAATTAGTTACAGAACTGTTAATGGAGCCATGCAGAAATCACAATAGAATAAACTACTTAGAAAGAAAAAAAACTGAGAAAAAAGAAATCCTTTCCAGCTAAAAGTGCAGCTAGATAGGCTCCAATAAACCCCATAGGCACCAGAGTTCAGGGCATGAGTACTTGTGATTGCTATAAATTGGTCAGAACAATGAATATGAATTTCCCTAAACCTTCCCCCAAATATTATCCCCCCAATATTTCTTGCCATCTAAGAAGGCAAAGTCCCTTCCAATATATTGCATTAAGAATATCTTATTAATTCATTTAAAAAAAGCCTCTCTACAAGCTTTGATTCAGTTAAACTTATATGTGCACCTAACTTCAAAAAAGTGAATGAAACTATAGATGAAATACCTTGAAGTTTTAAATGTTTATATAAAATGAAATAATATAAAATGCATTTTTGTGGGGGGAACAGTGTAGTGTCTAAATGTGCCATTAAATACTTGTGATAAGATTGTATATAACTCTTTTAAAAGTGCATTAACTAAGGTGTTTTAAGTATTTGGATAAATGTGCCTGTGCTATCTATCTAATTGTTTATCTAATTGCTTAGGGACCTTTGGTTCTGTTGTTAAATAAATCCTTTGTGTACAACATTTGTGTACAATAATTCTCAAATATTCTATCCCTAAGGACATCCTCAGCAAAGAAATTAAACTGTAAAATGAAAGCCAAAAGACAAACAAAATTAGAATTATTCCATATCTTTACCTACAAGGTCTTGTTAGAATCATTAAGATTCAACCCATAGATAACTCCAGACAGAATGCTTCTTAAATCCAGGAGGGCCAATATACATGTAAAGACTTCTTGGAGAACAGTTTCACTCTCATTATTATCTATAAAAATATATATATTTTTTCTAGTTCTTGCCCTTTCATGGAACACCAAGGTTATATTATCTACTATATTGTTTATTTATTGGCTTCCTTCTCAGCAATTACTTTTCCCCCTTACCACTGGAATTAATATTCATCCAAAATGTCACCAGATAGTTCACAGAAGTTTCATTTTACCTTTCAGTAATCTAAAGCCCTTTTCATAAAAAATGTCATGATCCATTGGCTAATGCACAAGAGGGGTAAAATTTATGCCATATCATTATTGTTATCAGGCAGTTCCTCTGATACCATGTAGAACCTTTTTCTTAATTCTGTCCATTGAATGGATTATCTTTTCCCTCTTCACAGAGAAACATTGGCTGGTGTCTCTGCTACTCCTTTCCTACACTCCTGTAGTTCCATATAAACCATACTGCTTTTTAGTCATCCTCCAAATTCTGATCATGTGGAGGTGCTCATTCAGCTACCAGGTTTTGTAACTCCTTGGGGGTGGTGCAAAGTGGGGCACAAAGTACCTCAGCATTGTGTTTATGCAATGTGTTCCCACATTCACATGGTTTTGAATTAAAATTTCTACCTGCTGGAATGATTATTACATAACCTACGATGTATGGGTATTTCATGACTCAAAATAATGTTATGTCATTTAAAAATAAAAATAGTTTCAAATAGAATCCATAACAAGCCAACAATTACCTCTCAAATGGTATATCATTTTTTGTTGTGATAGTCCCAAAGCTCCCCAATCCAAAAGCTAACTGGTCCCTGCAGGGTGACAATTCCAGTATCCTTTGCAGAGAATGTTATGGACAAAGAGAAAATTTTCCTTATGACAGTCTTTTTAAGAACAGAGAAGCATCTTCAGGAGATTTTCAGCAGATTCTCCCTCTTATCTATTTGGACAGAATTGTGTCATAGGCTGATCCCTATAGCAATCACTGGAAGGAGGAATAACATTACCCAAATTTGTTTAGACAAATCAAGATTCACAATTATTGCCTGAGGATGGACCTGACTTTATATAAACACTTGGCCACTGGACACTGGAACAAAATTGGAATCTATTAGGAAGAATGAAGATGGCAAATAGCCACTCCATAAGATGCCTATATAGATTACCCACCCTTCTGTCACATATTTTTGTCTTTTCCTTGTCTTCTTTCTTATCTTCTTCTATCTTCTCCTTTTTCTCTCCTTCTCCCTCTCCATCCCCTCCTCTCTCTATTCCATTAGCTTTCTTAGCATTTAAATTCCTCCCTTGGGCATTGAAACTTATGGAAATTTCTTCACTGTGACAGAATATTCATCTCTCTCTGATGTCTTCCTTCAATGATGAATTTGATCTTCATAGCAAACATCTATGATAATATCTCTTTTTTTCAGAGGGGAAACTGAAGCCAAAGAGGTTGACTAACTTCCCCAGGATTACTGAATTTGTCAGGATGCAACAAATGATAGCACCATATAATAGTTGTGGAAATGTGTGCCATGTAAACATTTATTTCAATTTAAATCAGAAAATGTTTTCCAAGAATTTTATGTGCAAAATATTCAAGTCTGATGATTTCACATGCTATATTTTGGTTCTTCCTAATAACCTTATTTTTTTTAATTTTTTCACTTTTTTATTATTTATGAAACATATCCACAAACAAACATGAATATTCTTACTATAGATCATTCCATTCTTGTTATATAATCAGCAACTCACAATATCATTGCATAGTTGTATATTCATCATCATGATCATTTCTTAGAATATTTGCATCAGTTCAGAAAAAGAAATAAAAATAAAACAGAAAAAAATTCATACATACCCTTACCCCTCCCTTTCATTTATCACTAGCATTTCAATCTACTGAATTTACTTTAACATCTGTTGCCCATATTGTTTATTTATTCTTAATCCATATGTTTTACTCATCTGTTGATAAGGTAGATAAAAAGAGCATCAGACACAAGGTTTTCACAATCACACAGTCACATTGCAAAAGCTATATCATTATACAATCATCTTTAAGAACATGGCTACTGGAACACAGCTCTACATTTTCAGGCAGGTCCCTCCAGCCTCTCCATTACACCTTAACTAAAAAGGTGATATCTATATAATGCATAAGAATAACCTCCAGGATAGCCTCTGGACTCTGTTTGGAATCTCTCAGCCATTGACACTTTATTTTGTCTCATTTCACTCTTCCCCCTTTTGGTCAAGAAGGTTTTCTCAATCCCTTGATGCTGAGTTCCAGCTCATTCTAGGATTTCCATCCTACATTGCCAGGAAGGTTTACACCCCTGGAAATCATGTCCCACATAGAGAGGGGGAAGGCAGTGAGTTTGCTTGTCATGTTGGCTGAGAGAGGCCACATCTCAGCAACAGAAGAGATTTTCTTGGGGGTGACTCTTTGGCCTAATTTTAAGTAAGCTTAGCCTATCCTTTTTGAGATTAAGTTTCATATGAACAAACCCCAAGTTTGTGGGCTCAGCCTATTGCTTTGGTTGTCCCCTCAGCTTTTGAGATTATCAAGAAGTCTCCACTTGGAGAAGTTGAATTTCCCCCTTTTCTCATCTTTCCCCCAAGAGGACTTTGCAAATAGTTTTTTACTCACTGTTCAAATCTCTCTGGGATTTATCAGGGTATTACTCTGGGCAAACCTACAAAACCTCATGCCCTAGTCAAGGTTCGATGTATATGTAATAAACTTATTTTATTTATGGCTGTTGAAGTGGTTTGGAGCTATATATCCCAGAAAAATAATGTTCTTAAACTTAATCAATTTCTGTGGTTGTGAACTCCTTGTAAGCAGGAACTTTTGATGAGGTTACTTCAGTTTGAATGTGGCCAAACACAGTTAGGGTTGGTCTTAATCTTGTTACTGGAATCCTTTCTGAGCAGAATAAATTCATACAGAAGAGGGAAAGCTACAGGAACCAAGAAGTCAAAGGTCAACAGGAGCTGGAAGAGTAAGCAGAAGATGCCACCATGTGCCTTGCTATGTGGCAGAAGTGGCAATGGCCAAGGATGGTCAGCAGCCAGCCCCAGAATATTAGTGTTCTGGAAGAAAGCATTGTTTTACTGATGCCTCAATTGTGGATTTCTCCTAACCTCAAACCATGAGCCAATAAATACCTGTTGTTTAGGCCAACCCACTGCAGTGCATTTGCTTCAGAAATGGAAAAATGATACCACTTGTTTTCCAGGATCATGTAAGTTAATTGGCAGTGCATAGAATCAGAAGTAGAGGGATGTGGGATCATAGCCAGGTACATGTCTTTTATACATTATTTCTCTAGGACCCTACCATATTTCATTCATGGAGAGACACTACATGTACTAAATCTTAACTCCTGCTCAGACTTTCCTTCCACTGCAGTCTTCAGCAAAATCTCACAATGGAACATGTCTAGAACATCATTCTGTGTGTTGCTAGGATGGGGATGAAAGTAGGAAGGGGAGATTAATATTTTCTTTTCATTATACTTGTTCTAGTTTGCTAGCTGCCGGAATGCAATATACCAGAAACGGAATGGCTTTTAAAAAGGGAAATTTAATGAGTTGCTAGTTTACAGTTCTAAGGCCGAGAATTAAAACAAGTTTATAGAAAAGTCCAATCAAAGGCATCCAGGAAAAGATACCTTGGTTCAAGAAGGCCGATGAAGTTCAGGGTTTCTC
>PVIY010008144.1:0-78385 GCA_004026745.1 Myrmecophaga tridactyla | reverse complement strand
CGCAGATAAAGAAATTGAGACCCGTTTGGGGACATTTCATGTCATCGTACTTGTGGCCTAACCATCCATACTTGGAGCATTCAAGAAACAAACATGGGTGGCTGCCGTGGCTCAGCAGGCAGAGCTCCGACCTTCCGTGCTGGAGGTCTGGAGTTCGATCCCTGGTGCCTCCTGCCCATATGCAAATTAAAAAAAAAAAAAGAAACAAATATGTGTTGAGCACCTATGGTATGCAAGGTCTGTATATATGTTTCTCTCCGTAGATGGTGACGCTGTTAGGGCAGACAGGGAGACTTCAGAGATCATCCAAAGTCTTCAATTATTTTTCTTTAATTAAAAAAATGTCAAACTAAAAAAAGAGAGTGAGCACACCAGAGGTCCAAAAAGTTACAATTGCTACTTGAGGTATAGGAGGTTGAAACTGGAGTCCTGTCTTGTAAGTGCTTTAGTACACGAATCCCTGCTTAATAATGATCACTACACTTAAGTTACTAACGCTAAAGTATTCTGGAGCACCCTTCCTTGCTTCCAGGAGACTAGTGAAATCAATACTTTTCAAGGTGTACTACAATGATACCTCAAAACATTTCTGCTTCATCTCATTGAAATATTTTTGGTATAGTATATAAATGGGACATTTTCATAAACTGTGGGCTTTCAAAAAATCACTCATGTGATAACAATTTAGTGAGTACTGGCCATTTATGACATACTGGGTAAGATGCTGGATACAAGTTGGGAAATAAAATGAATAAAAAAATAAAATAGACATGATCCCATCTTGAGGGTCGCTTATATTCTAGTGGTGTATGCAGACATAAATTAAAGTGATAATTACAAAATTTGATGAGTGCTATGAAGGAAATAAACTTAGAGTGTTAACAAAATAATAAGAGGGAGGGCAATCTAATTAGGATAGTCAGGGAAGATTTGCCTGAGAAAGTGATGGTGAAACTGAAAAAGAGAGACCCTTGCAGGTGCCTGAGTCAGAGGGGATTGGGTGTGCAGAGACCTTCCCCTAAGAGAGGGAAAGATCGCAAGTTGAGTAACTGGAAGAAGGCCTGCAAGGCTGGATATTAGTGAATGACAGAGTAGCAGACATGTAAATATCCTTGCATAGCTCCTCATCACTCTGTGTTCCCATTTATTTGGTAGCTTTCTTTGGCATGCTGGGTTGGTGTACAGGGCAGGCTAGAAGTGCTTGGAAGTTGATGGCCCAAGAGCTTCCCTCAAGCTATGATGAATGGGATTTGGTGCATAAACATCTCAGCGTCTTCACCCCTCAGGAGGGATAAATCAGAGGTTTATTCTGTGCTCTCCACTGTCTCCTGGAAAACCCCAGTGGGACTGAACCTTAGTTGCCTAAGGTGGTAAGCTTGATGCATGCCTTTTACTGGCTTATTCCCCTTCATTGTCTCCTTTCCCCATTCCTTTACCGTTTTCCTTCCATATAAGCTACTTGGACTTACATCCTTGCTTCATGTTCTCCTTTGGGGAACCCAATCTAGGAAAAATGGAGACGGTGATACAGTTGAGTTTGGAGAGGAAGGCAGAGGCCAGATCAGGAAGGACTTTGTAGACGTTGTAAAGAATTTTGATTTTATTCTAAGTGCAATAGGAAGCAACTGAAATCTCTTAAGAAGGGAGTGACTTGATCAGATTTAGGTTTTAAAGAGGGTACTCGAAAAATATAGCTTAACCTTTGAATCGTGAATTTAAATTTAAACATTTCTTAGAGACAACCTACTCAAACTCTTTATAGGAAAAGAAAGCAAGGTCTGCAGAAGCAGTGATTTGCCCAATGCCACGCAGTGGTAGAGGTGATTATTACATGACCTTCTGACTGCTGACCAGGACTCAGTGGCAGCTCTTTGATAGTCTTGTGTGGCTCTTTGTTAACCTTATATAGCAGTTTCACCGAAGACAGTATCTGCCAAGGACTATGAAATGAATTTTAAATTCAACGTTGTGCTATAGAGGACTGCATTAGAAAATTACCATAACATGTTAGACAGTTGAAATTGCAGGGGAGAAAAACAGTTAAGACACTGGCCATGTTATTAAGTATTAAAGACACTGAAGGTTTTTGCTGTGTGATAAGTACCAGGATAGGGCATGATAACCGTTTGCAAATATTTGCAAAGGTGCAGTCAGTGAAGAGAGAGAAATTACTTAGCTCAGATCAGTGGAGGAAAGCTTGAAGTAATGAGGTGGAACAAAGGGGAAATATTATTAGCTGAAGAGCAGGGAAAGGGTCTTTGCAATGAGAACCAGTTGGTTGTATTTACACACAAACCCAATTGTCTGAGTGAACCTTATATAGTGTTTGAAACGTAAAAAAAAAAAAAAAGTGTTAGAAAGCTTTTCACAGGCCCATATCTCTTGTAGTTCTTGAAATTATTTTCTTTTATCCTCCCACTTTCCAAACACATTTGCTGTACCTCTGAAACACAATTATTTTACAACCAAAGATGTGTAACAATTTGGTCAGTTTTATGATTGACTAAGTCAAATTTCTCTCTTATCAAACAGAGACAGATAAATAATTGGACTACAAACCAACTGTTCTCTAATCATGTTTCACTCACTGATTATCTGCAGCATTAAGAGAGAATCCATTACCATTGTTAATCATTCTTACAGTGTTTTATCATTTGTATAATTTTAAGCCACAAAAATGTCAAGGTTATTGAAATATTGAATGTTTGCTGGAAGATCAAAAGTCCAGTGTGAATTTGAATGTTAACCTTAAATTGAAAAAACAAAACCCAAAAGCCCAAAAAGCAATTTACTGCTTTGCTTTAGTTGTTTTCAATGAATTGTTAATTGGTTATTATTGACTATGATTCACTATTTGGTAATCAAGGCTATATTTCCTAATTTTATTTGGATTTGTTGGATTTGCTTGCATCAATCATTTTCACAACCCATTAATGTAACCACAAGCTGTCAACTCAAGAAAAACCACCCAACGATCCTGATGGCCCTTCAGTTTAGGGGGTCCTTTGAGGATGACTGATTTCCTTTCTCCCATTGCTCTAAGTGTCCTCACTGGATATAATTTCTTCACACACTATTTGCTTTGTCTTCAGTTAAGAGCCAGCAAAATGGTTGCTTTAATTATATCTCCTTAAGATGATGCCCATTTGATTGAGCACTAGGCTGAAAATATTCTCTAAATTATCATATGAAAAAAGCCACATAAAGAGCCCTGTCTTCAAACTGCGGAGTGAACCCTGCTCCAAGTGATTCTAAATGAAGCGACAAAGTGTAGAAAAGGCACTGACTTGACCACAGACCCATTGAAATATCACTTTAATGAATGCAAGCACATTTATCATTTGCACTAAGAGATGTTCTATGTCACCATCTAAGCTAAGGCTATTTTAGTTGTAAGGAAGAGTAGCCACACCAAGCTAAGCTAGCCGAAGCAAGAAAAGGAATTTATTGTAAGTATACAATAAGTAGATATAATCCACAAGGGGCTGGGATTATAATTGAGAAAACCATCCAGGGGGCTGTGGCCATGGCATCTCTCATCTCTGTCTTTCACTGTGTAACCCCCTTACTCTTTTGTGGAATATCAGCTGCTCCTGCTTCTCTTTTCATGTGGCTGCCCTATGGTCTCCAGTTCGTACCACTTCAGTAGTAGCCACATGTAGACACTCAGATTAGCATTTCTCAGTTCAAATTATAAATTCTGGAAGAGGGAATCTAAAAAATTCAGTTCAGGTTATGTCCACTCCTGGCCAAAACAGTGGTAGCCATGGGAGGCCATTTGCATACTCCAACCATGGAGGTCAGCAGTCTCTGTAGATACCAAAAGGTGTTTACTACAATCACCTGAAGCTTATAACCCAAGTATTTGTTTATTTATTCATTCATTCTACAAATACCCAAGTGCTAACTTTGTGCCAAGCACTAGAGATACAGAAGAGAACGAAGGTAGGTACAGATCTCTGGCCTTATGGAACTTTCTTTATGTTCTCAAGGTGGGAGACAGAAGAAAATAAATAAATCAATTGTAAATAATAAGTAGATTGGAAGGGGATAAGGACTGTGGAGAAAAATAAATCAGGAAAGGGGATTGAGGAAGTGCTGTAATGTTAAAGAATTTGGTCAGAAATGGCTTTGCTGAGAAAATGCTATTTGAGCAAAACCTTGAAGGAAACAATGGAGGGAATCATGGGTGAATACTGGATGTTCAATTTTGGGTTCATTTTCATTAATCCCCAACAAGCCATAAGATGACAATTTAAAATGCTTGTATTTCCCTTGAGGCTCATCATAGAAGTTTCTTTGCTGGGAAGTAGGGACTTTTGGGTTAATTCTACATTTATATTTCCCAAACAACGCAATTAGGGATCCTTGTTACAAATCATGTTTCCTTGTATTTCCTAATTCAATAATGGACAGTGTTGGGTAGAGAAAACAAAACAAACAAACAAACAACCTGATAAATTTTGAGTTTCACCCTGACAAAGGAAAAAGGGAGGAGTAACATCATACAAATCAAGCCACTTGGACTCCAACTTCAGTAGGTATAGAGGACTGGAAAGGAAGCTTTCCCTTCTGGGCATGGGTTGGGAAAGAACAAGTGGTTTGGACATGCTATTCTCCATGGAATTCAACTTTTGTTAAGTTCCATTCATGAGTTTAGCAGGCTCAAAAGGCTCTATTCAGGTAAAAACGATTAAATCATGATTTTCCTCCACATCAAAAATGGATAACTCTTCCAAATTTACTGACTTCCAACATAGGAATCAAGACCCTCCATCAACTGGTCTTAATGTTTTTCCCCCCATCCTTTCTTTTGTTCTCTGAGGTTTTAGCCAATCTACACCACTCATTGTTCCAAAATTCTGGCGCAGCCCACTCTCCCAGGCTCAGCTTCGAAACTATTTCCTCCAGAAGTCTTTCCTGATACCAGTATTTGGGACAATTTTCCCTGCAAAGGTACATGGCCTTCCTGTTTTCTATTGGAACTTGTGTAGAAACCTTTTCACCCCAATTACATCGTAAATTCCTTGAAGTCAGGAAATATGAGTTTAACATTATTTTATCTTCCATCAAAGTGCCAAGCACGTCTCAAGTGTCCTGAATGCAAACAAACCAACCAGCCAAGAACATGGTTGGTGGTTTCAATCAAGACTGAAATGGAAGAGTATATACTTCATAATGATACCCAATCTATTGATTTTCAAGTTTGGGTATATGGTATGTAGATATAAATCAAATAGAGTACCCTGCGGTCATTTTAAGGATGGAATTCTATGAAGTCAAGTCCATCAACTGCTAGATTATTCCAAATCATTAGCTAGTTAAGACTAATAACATAGAATTGATTTTTTTTTCTATATGGCATTTTTCATCATATAGACCAGAAGTTTCTGGTATTTTCCAAAATGAAACCTCCTATTTTTAATGCTAATTTTATGATAGCAGTACTTTTGTGTGTATGGACTGAGAAAATACACAATGGCAGAGCTGCTAGAAGTTCAGTGATGATTTAAAAATCTTTCATATTTTGTTGATCATGGCACCATCTACCCATACTTGAAAAACAGTAGGATTTGGCTATGTGACATAATATTTATTTAAACTACAGACAATTTTATGTAGCACATAAGATTTTCAGAGTCCTTTCCAATTGAACCGTTGACATAAATATCAAATGATTAGCAAATATTTATCAAATATCTAGATTTTGTGTGGCCAAATCAACAAGGACTAAGTTCCATTTAGATACTTTTCAGCAGTGCGTATTACTTTTCTTATCAGCTTCTCTGAGCAGAAGTTTTTACTTCATATACTGGGGATTCTTTCAAGGTCAAGTTCAAACCCACCTTACGGAATGAAACAAAGATGGTTTCCTATGAGTTAACTTAAAGAAACACATGTTCAGCCAACTACAAACAACTCTAGGACAACTATCATGGGATCTGGTGTTAATGACCAAAACTTCTTTAATAGGATCTTAATAAAATCCTTGATCTAATATTCCTGCCTTTTACTGCCACTGCCTATTTTTGTCACACTGATTCTCCTCTGTGAACTGCATCAGCCCACATTTTTAACTCATCAGTTTAAAGAACACTTTTTCATGGAATCTTTACCTGATCCCTCCCCAGGACAGTGTTGTTGTGTTTGGGGTCACAATTCCATGATCAGAAGGCTATGCCACAAGAAAGAAGCATCTTTGTCCCTCTCAGAATTGAATCCTGAGCGCATAGTGACTGATCAATATATGTTTGCTGAATAAATTAATGAATATACTTTGATGTTTCATGCTGAGTTCTAGGTTACCATATACTAATCTGACAAATTAATTGTAGAAGAGTTTCATCCTCCATCTGACAATTGCTCAAATGCCAGACTTGAAATGTAGTCTTAATCAATTATATTTACTTAAAGCACCTATGTCTGTTCATATTTGTGACTGCTCATATTTTGTGCAAATGTTGGTATCTATTCAAGTCTTCCCTAATATATGATCTATTAAACGACTTGCCTCTCTCTTCTGCTACTCCATTATTTTTCAATAGCTCTTGACATCTGCCCCTAAGATGTAAGTCCTACAAGGGCAAGGGCTATGTTTATCTGGTTTCTTTGATATTCCCTTCACCTAGAATAGTAATGGCAGGCTCTGATAAATATTTATTGTATGACTGTTGAGTGAATGACTAATATCAATTGTTTGGAAGAGTGTTGTGACATGGAAGTGATTGAAATGCTTATCATAGAGCGGCTGGGAGTGAATTAGCTACTACTCACTTTATGGTTTGTTTGGTTTTTCTTGGGTGCATGGTCCGGAAATCGAACCCGGGGCTCCCGCATGGAAGGTGAGCATTCTACCCCTGAACCACCCGTGCACCCGCAACTACTCACTTTAGTATGTACCATGATGAGGTAAATATGTGTTACCACAAGCATGGCACTTTTCATAAAGCACTTTTTTTGACCCGGTGCTACAAAAGAGAAGCATGTCTCTCAGTGTGAAGGTGATTTATCGCAAGTGCACTTTGCGAGGAATCTTTTCAAAACCAGTTCAAAGTAGGAATGTGGGTTAGGGTTTTCATAGGTAAAGGGAAGGGGGTAGGGGTCAAAACTAAGTAATGTCCACACGATTCATTTTTGTCAGATCAGTGATGATGCTGGCTCTTCCTGAGAAAGGCAGGGCAAATGACTCATCCTGTGTTGTCTCAGCCCATTTTGTTGTTTCAGCTACTGTGATTAGATTTAGATACTGACGTGCAAGCTCTTTTGTGCAGGGTCTTCATGATGCTTTTCTTAGCTGATCCTCAGGAATGCCAAACTTTTGTTTTTTGAGGAAGAAGTCACTGATTCACTGGGCCACAGGGTATTCTTGATGCTATTCTGTTCTCTTATTTCTATGAGCAGAAATGAGAAGTTCTGGTTAATGTCCTGGGAACTAAGCACAAAGACTAAATTGCTAAGCTCAGCGAGGGCAAGCCTATTTTCCAGGTGTCGCATTCAATGCATATGCCAGCCTTATTTCTGAGTCTCCTTCCCTTTCCTTAAGGGAATCTCTAAGTCCTGACATTCTAATCTCCCTAATACCCAGTGTCTTATTTCCTGGGCACGGGACTTTCTGTCTTGCTTCAACTTCAAGTTCAGTAAGAGAAACAAACTGAGGCTTGCAGTGACCTGGACACCAAAAACTGTGTATTTACTGATCCCCATAGTGCCCTCCTCAGCAGTGTGGATTGTTGAGGAGGATAAATGAAGACGTTATAGCTCAGGTTTGATCTCAAACCCCATTTGCATTCCCAAACAAAGAACAAGTCTGTGTTTCACTGTGATTGTATAATAGGCTTATGTTACTTGGAGTTGATTTAAATTTTTATGAACCTGATACCTCTGAAAGGCAATAATCAAAATGAAACCACAGTAATTATTTTCATTTGAAAACATCAGAATGGGACCTTATCACATTCTAGTGAGCTACTCGAGAGGAAGGACAGGAAGGCAAAGTGTTGACTCCATTTTGAAAATGAACTTCTTAAAATATTCAGCAAAGTCATGGAAGGAAGTATGATGCCAGAGGTGACAATTTTCAATCAATATTCCAAATTCTTTTAATTAAGGATGTCTTGGGACTGCAGACTGTGCTGGGACATACATATGTATCTATAATAAACAAGATGTATTTTGCAGAAATGGATTTGGGCTTTGGCATTGAGTTGATAGGGAGATCAAAGCACTAGCTGGCATTAGAAGGATTTAGATACATTTGTCCTAGGCAGCTGTTATGCTAATCTCATTTATGCAGTTGTCAGCTGATAGGTTCTGATGAGCCAGCTGAGTGGGAAAATCATTATTCCATCCCTATTGTGATAAGTGTTATTTATTACTGTCAAATGGTATTAATGTTTGATTTGAAGATGGGGAGTGGGCACCATATACATGAAGTTCATCCATTCATGGTCAACTGCAACAAAAGGAACCGCTGAATTCCAGCCAAACGAACTTCATTTCTGGGTGAAAAAAGAATAATGGATTTAATTTGCATATGTTTTAAAAGGGTAATGAAGTAATATGATGTTTATCTTGGTTGAAGAGTGGTAATTTTCATTGGCGGGACTCCAGCCTCGTTGGAGCCATTGTGAGGCATTTACTGTTGAGTTGGTGTGGAGGGACTTTTCAAAGCAGCAGGTGCATTGGGGGGTGGAGGGGAAAGATGATTTATTCATTAGGCCAAAAATGAGCAATCTGGACATCTATTTTTTCTTCGTCTTCCTCAGAAATGTATTTGTAACTAAATCCCGTCTCTCTTCCCCAGTGATGGCGATATCCCCTGATTTTCACATTCGTTTTGTGGCCTTTGACAATTTAATTATGTGAAATCCCTAACCCATCACTCACTTCATTTCTGTTCCCCTTTTGTTATGATCAGATTTGCTGTTTCCCTCTGCTAAACTGAGCTCTGCACCAGCCTGGTGTTTTGGAATGGGGTGTTGCTTCTTGTCAGGTTAAAGCTAGGAGATAGTTAAGGATGGTGACCAAGGATGGAAGCTTCATTCTTGAGCGTTTTGTTAAATTAACTGCTCAGCTGAGCTCTGAGTTGTTAAAAATGATTCCCCTCTGTTTGGAGACTTGCAGAGAGCTGTCCTCCTTCCAATACAGCTGCGTTGGTTAATGCTGCTTTGGATAATTTTTCTTGTGTTAAAAATACAGATAACCTAATTATAGCGCCTCCCCAGTTCCCAAACGTCTCACTTAATGACTCATTAGTGCAGTGAGAACACTTTTCATCACTTGCTAAATAATATTCTGTTTCTAAGGACTTCATCTTTTTCCTTATATGCTCTGGAAAAAAAAAGTTTGACTCAACATATTTCAGAGCCTTTGGATTTTGCTGATTGGCTACATTTCTGTTCTTAGCTGGTCGCTTTGGGGGATCCAGCTTCTCTCTTTTTGTGTTGATAAAAATGAGGGTCAGATGCCTCTATTGAGTGGAAGGAAGACATGATCACAAAGTTTTATAAATCCTTGAGTGCAAACAAAACTGTTTTTGATAGTCTCCCTTCTCATTTAGTATTTAATGTACCTTTCCTAGAGTTCAGAATCTTCCATCAAATGACTTCATCCACTATATATCTCCCAAAGCCAGAATAGTGGTTGGTACAGAAGACTTTCAAGGAATATCTTTCTGAGATAATTAAATGTACCCCAGGAAGCCTACAATCTATTTCAGGGTTGGCATAGGTTTTCTGTAAAGGATCAGGTAGTTAATAGCTGATGCTTTGTGGATCAGTCTGTTGCAACTCTGTTACCGTAGCATGAAAACAGCTGTAGACAAATATTAATGAATGGGTGTGACTGTGGTAACCATATGATAATAAACATTGAATATGCCACAAAATATTGTCCTTCTTTTGATTTCTTTTCAATCATTTAAAAATATAATATCATTCTTAGCTTGTGGACCATACAAAAGCAGACAGTGGATGAGATTGGCCCATGGCTGTAGTTAGTAGTAGCTCAGTTGGCCCCGAAGTGCTCAGCTCTCTGGGCTTGGGCTCCCCTCCTATGGCTCGCTCTGCCATTCACTCTTTTCCAGCCACTTGGGCTTCCTTTCCTTTCCTTTCCTTTCCTCAAATGTGCCAAGTTCGTCCCTATCTCAGGACCTTTGCTTTTGCTATTCCTTCTGCCTGGGACACATCAGGTCCCAGCTCAAATACACTTCTTCATTCTCAATAATGAAAATTATGATTTGCTTCATCACCAGCCACTTTAAATGGGTTATATCAAGGAAATTGATTGATGGGGTTAAATATCTCATTGCCTATTCCTCATTCAGTATATACTCATCAAGTATTTATATGTAGAGCATTACTGCAAGGCTCAGTGTAAACTATCTGTCTTCTAGAACGTGTGTTCCTTGAGACCAGAGAGAGTTTTCTGTCTTTAGGAGTGTGGCTTCTCAGTGCCAGGAGCAGTGTCTGGCCCATGGTGAATGCTTAGTCATGGTTTGTGGACAGAAAAACTGCAGGCTGTGATAAATGGATACTTGCACAAGAGACACATTCTCATTCTTTTTTTTTTAATTTGCATATGGACAGGAGGCACCAGGGATCGAACGCCAGACCTCCAGCACGGCAGGTTGGAGCTCTGCCTGCTGAGCCACGGCAGCCGCCCCACATTCTCATTCTTGAAGGAAGTTTGGTCTTCTTCCCCAGAATCTCAACAGTCTAATAAGGGAGGACATGTATACACAAATAACTGTGATACAAAATACTAAATCCTGAGGGCCACTGAGGGAAGGAGAGCTCATGCCCATGTGGGCAAAGAACAGATGACTTTGTGTAGGAGGTAGGCTTTGCCCTCAGCATTGGATCTGCAGAGAAGGGTAGGGAAAAGATTTTCCATCATATGGGTTTTTAGATACAGAGAAAATATCCAGAGACCACTGAACCCCAAAGATTGTTTATGACTATTCCTTTCAAGTGTGGAATTTATCCTTGCTGCAGCAAGGGGATTGAGAAGTGAGCCTGTGAGTGTTAATTCCTAGGAAGCCCCTTTCGTAGGGGCATGCTAAATACCTCTCCATTGAGGATCTAGAACCATAGCAATGATTAGACTCTTAAGAGCTTCTCCTAGCAAGTGGATGAATAAAAAGGAATTGTCATGAATAGGCATTGGCTCTTGCTGGTTTCTCTAGCCTTCTTCTTATCACTCCTACATTGACCTTTCACTCAGATTTTTCCAACCCATAGTATGGCTGTTTCAAACTTTTGCACGTGCTGTTCTTTTGGACCAAGATGTCTTTCCTTCCCTTATTCAACTGGAGAGTGTTCACTGTATCTAAAGAAGAGGCTGTTGCTCAGCCTTGGCCAGTTGTTGCCATGTAGGGATGTAGGACCTATGTTGGCAAATTTTCCAGTATTTTCCATATAAAATGGAAATCTGGATTTGTAAATATTGGCAACTAGTTTAAATTTTGAAAAGAACCACAAATCACAGCTGAGGGACAGATTTAACCTACAGCTTACTATTTTGCTTCCTCTAGTCTAAGCTAACTCCTCCTAATTTAGAATTTTGCTCATCTCCTTTGCCTCTTTATGATCCCTTGTGCAGGACTCTATCAGAGATCATATAATGTGGGCTATAATTATGTTCTATTTCATGTATTTTTAGAGGAACTGCAAATTATTATTTTGACATATCTGAACAGAAAAATGCAAATCACATTTAATGCTATAGTTTTCTAGGTTGATAGGCGAGGACGTCTTGGGGCACGGGGAGAGTGAGCATGCAATGGCTTATACCTTTCTTGTGAGTTTACACTGGGTCTTGCAGTACAGCTTTAGATATAAATATTTGATGATATACACTGAATGATGAATAGACAATAAGATATTTGACCCTGTCAATCAATTTCCTTGAGATAATCCATATAAAGTGGCAAATAAATTGATGGCTGGTGATGAAGCAAACCACAATTTTCATTATTGAGAATGAAAAAGGGTAGTTGAGATTTTAGCTTCCTTGCCATATTTATAACTTTATTGCTAGAGCTTCATAGCAGTGCTGTTAATGAGAATAAGTTTAAGGAGACTGAAATTACATCACATTATAACTGACACTTCTAGGATTAATTTTACAACTTGTGATTTTAATTTCGGTGAAAGTGTATTTAAAATTATCTCTTGTTACCATCTCTTATTAGACATAATGAAACTTGATGATATTCTAATAACATTAAACTGTTTTGGTAGTCACTGAGGTTGGTATGAAAAGACTATTCAAGCTAAGAAAATAGTGGATCATTTTTAAAAGAAAGTATTTGGGGAGCTTTGAGGAGCTATTTCATTCATCTCACACACTGCATTATCTCTCACACCAGTGGGTAATTTAGAAGATATTCTGTATTTTAGAAAAACGGGTATGCAATTAATGGGGGAAATCAAGGGCATTTTAGTAAAGAAGGAAACAAAAAGAGAGGAGAGATCACTTTACAGCTATTTGATATCTATGTTTCAAGCTGATTTTTATTATTGGCAGGCCATGAAAAGCACTGGGTCGCCAAAACTTGGTAAATAAAATTACTGATGTAACTGGGCCATTGCATTTATCTTTCTAGATCTTTCTTATCTTCCTCTTTCCATCCTTTACCTCCCTTTTCCCTCTTTCTTCCTTTTATCCTTCCTTTGTAATTCAGGTCTCAACTTCACGAATGATCTACCTCTTGGACTATTAGTGGCTAAATTTTTTCTTTTTTTCCAGACTATGGAAAAATATTTGGGGTTAGAATGATATTCCACAGTGGAAAAACTTAGATAATCTCTCTTATTTTTCCTAAAGTAGAGTACTAGTTGGTGTAAAATCTTGCTAAATTCCAGACATTATCTAATGTAGGATCTTTATGTTTTCAGTCCATATATCTTCCTTTACTCTCTTTTAAAGAAATATGTGGGTTTTTCCCAGTTTGCTTTTGATACTCTCTTGGGTCTCCCCTCTCTGTCCTTCCTTCACTCCCAAGTTAAGGGAGTGGGAGAAGCTTACAAGTTTAGTTTACTGGGAGGAACAGATAAATCAAGTAATAATTCCAGGATGATGTGATATAAAGCCTATGGCCAAAGTGTCAATAGGAACAGAGAGGAAAGAATAATTGGGTAGTCTTTCAGAGGCGACATCTGAAATGCAACTGGAGATATCTGTAATAGGAGGAGAGGGAAAAGTATCTTCGGTAGAGGAAAAGCAGGTGCAAGCATGACCTATATATGACAGGGTGGGTGGAGAGTCCTGGACCATGAAGCTTGGCTTAGAGGCTGTGGTAAGCTTTAGCTGAGCTGAGGAACTTTGGTTGTATCCTGTGCATTATGGAAGAACAGTGGATTTTTTTTTAATTTGCATATGGGCAGGAGGCACCAGGGATCGAACTCCAGACCTCCAGCAGGGCAGGTCGGAGCTCTGCCTGCTGAGCCACGGCAGCTGCCCAGAACAGTGGATATTTTAAATAAGGGAAATGGCATGTTGGGATCTGTAGTTTAGGAGGAGTATATTGGAGTAAGGAAATAATGAAGAGCAGACTAATTAGGAACCTGTTGACCCAGCCCAGTTGAGAGATGATAAATGGAAAATGGAGTGGATTTGAGGGATATTAAGGACATGCTACTGATGCGATCTGGGCACTGGTTGGACATGGAGGGTGAGGAACAGGGAGAATTTGAGGTTCACTCTAAAACTGCCAATTCCCCTCATCTGTTCATTCTATGATGAGACAGGATTGAGTTCAGTCTGACAACTCATATGTTCCAAAAGTCTAGTGGAAATGGTGTGATGCTGTGTGTGCTGGTTTGAAACTGTAATGTACCCAAGAAAAGCCAAGTTCTTTAATCCAATCTAAGGGGGGCAGACCTATTGTTAGGTAGGACCTTTGATTAGGTTGTTTCCATGAAGATGTGACCCCATCCATTCAAGGTGGATCTTAATCCATTTGCTGGGGTCCTTTAGAGGAGAGACATTTTGGAGAGAAAGTTCAGCAGACGTCGCCATGTGCATTCCCATGTGACAGAGGGACTCCAGATGCCAGCAGCCTTTCCTCCAAGAAGATGCTCTCTTGTTGGTGTCTTAATTGGACATTTTCACAGCTTTAGAATTGTAACTTGCAACTTATTAAATCTCCTTTGTAAAAGCCAATCCATTTCTGGTATGTTGCATTCCAGCAGCTTTAACAAATGGAAATACAGTAGAAGCTCTCTGGTTTCTTCCTCCCTCCTTCCCTCCTTCCCTCCCTCCCTCCCTCCCTCCTTCCCTCCTTTCCTCCCCCTTCCCTCCTGTTCTCCCTCCTTCCTCCCTTCCTCCCTTCCTTCCTTCTTTCTTCCTTTCCCCCTTTATTCATTTAGCATATACTTATTGAGAACCTACAGAATGCCAAGCATGGTAACAGTCACTGTGAACATAGTGCTGAAACCTCTGAAAAAACACTGGCAAAAGATCACAAGGCATAACCCAACACAGCTGCACACCTGTTCACCTGCCCTCTGAGGTAGATCCTGGGGCTTGATGTTCTCCATCCCCTGTCCTGTCCTAGAACCAGCCGGAAGCATGCTGAGGGATATATCAGAAACATAGACTGTGAAAAGGGCAAGGGGAAAGGCTAGGTGGGATATGTGCTCTCCTGGACTAGAAAGAAAGTCTTAGAACTTTCTGAGGTCCCGTTGGGTAGGACCGTTCCTTTTAACTTCACAAGTCCCCCTTTCACAGTGGTAATTTATATTCCCTCTCTCTTCTACCTCTCAACTTTTCATGAGAACTTTGATTTAAATGATTTTCTTAATTTTTGTCCCAGCCAGGTATCTCTTCTGTCCATAATTTCCCCCCTTATTTCTCCAGTTATATAGTGGTTTTCAATAATAAATTTTAGCTATCAAGTGTGTTAGTTACGAAAACACATCTGCCATCATTTTGAATCCTGGTTTTCGTCCAAATATTCCTTACACAATGTTTATTTATTTTCCTAGAGAGTTTTCTTCCTTCGCTTGCTTTCTATAATCAATGTATTCCTTTCATAGTTCTCAATTTTTCTTTGGCTTCCTTTTGATTCAGTTAAAATTAGCATATCTCTTGCTAGAAGTTAATTAAAAATTTTTTTATAAAAAATTTGAAATAACTGTAAAAATGGTGAACCCCCATTACTTATCATTTAGTTCCAACACTGATCAACTCATGGTCAGTGTCACTTCTTTCCCAAATGTTTAGAGACTATAGCCCTCCATTTCCCTACTTCCCAGTGCTTTGTACACTTGGTGCTAACCAGTCTTGCTGGCATTTATCACTTTTACCACTTACTTTTCACTTCTGATTTTAGCTTTTCTCATTTCAAGCTAGATAACTATGCAACAAGGAGCTTGTATCCTCCTTTGTCCTCAATTGCTTAAACGCTACTCTTTTTTCCACATTCTGTAACCATGGAGTGCTTCTATTTGAACAATGATTTGCTAAATCTATGAGCAGTTCCATAAATGAGTTGACTTTAAGATGCCCCAACTGTACATTATGATTCTAATCAGCACATTAATGAGTGGGTGCAGAAATGAGCCTATTTGCAAATTGCCAGATTAGACTTGTCCTTGTTTAACTAAAAGCTTAATGCCAGGCTTAAAATATTGAAGAAGATAATGCCTCCTCCATCCCCAAATGTTTCCTGGTTAAATTGTGCTTTAAAAGAAGTTTAAGAAAATTTTCACTATTTGCTGACAGATTCGATTTGAAACAATGGAATCAAGTTTAAACCATCAAGTGTAAAATAATAGTTATATTTATGTTGTGTTTTGAACCAGTTTTCTCAAGTTAATAAAAATATTCTGATTTAAAAATAAAATTATGGGCCATGATTGGGGTGTTTTTTATGTGTCAGCTCAGGTCCTGCCTGCTTAATTGACTCTGTCAATTTCAGCATGTTTCCTGTGACATTTCTGTCCTGCAGCTGTCAAACCAAAGAAAGAATTAATATCAATAATCCAGTGATCGGATTTAATCTGTAAGATTAGTCATGATTTAAGCTATGAAGACATTGATTGAAAAGAAAACCCTTGCAGTTTTATTTTCTCACGTGACAGTATGTGTACTCATCTATGTGTGTAAAATCACACATTCACATGTATTTTATTGTGTTCTTCGTGTTTTAGGAAACAAAAGAAACTACCGTGTTAAAAGAAACTCTCTTCTCCCAAATGGCCTATTGTCTGCTATTATTTCATTTTTCATATATCCAGAAGCAGCCTTAGCAGCTACTGATTTTTGTCCTTAGAGGTTTTCATTTTTGTACGTTTGTTTTAACAAGCATTGATTGATAAGCCATTTTCTGTACCTTTACAATATTGAGTGAGAAATAAAGACAGGAGTGGAGAAGCCTGGGAAATAGTGATAACAACAATAAAACCTCATTGCCATCCTTGTAAAGTACTGCTGATTCAGTCAGTACTTTGATACTATGATAAACTATTATCATAGTTTAACAGATGATGAGGCAAGGGAACAGAGAACTTCGGTACTTTACTGCTTTGCACATGCAATGTGGCAAGGCCCCGATCTGTTACTTTATTCTAAGGTAAATCGTTTCACATAGATCAGTAAAAGGAAAGCTCTTGGGCAGGGCTGCAGCTAGACCAATGTTTCCTAAAAGATGCTCTTTAGTACCTTAGTCAGTTAAGAACCCTGAAAACAAAAGGGTCTGTTTGTCAACACATTTTGGAAAATCGTATGCAGTCTCATCCTAGTGGGTCCCTCTACATATTAGTATATCAAAGTCTCTGACGCACCTGTATTTAAGAAAAAAAAACTCTGTATAACTTTGTTTAACTCAATGTCCTCCTAATGTACTTGATGGTGGAATTCTTTTTAGCATATAACACAATTTACTGGAAACTCTTTGGGAAAACTTTGCATTAAGCAAAAATCCATATTCAATGACTTGGCTAACCAAGTGTGCATCTAATACCAACTGCTTCAGGATATAGAATAATGCTCAGATATGACCTCTGCTCTTAACTTTCAAGACTGAAAAGGCCAAGAAAGCCAGGTTAAGGAAGGCATAAATCCATCCATCAATCCATTCATTCAAATGCTTACAGAAATGCACTTTTCAGCAAGCATTTCTTAAATACCTCTTGGGCCCAGTAGTGTATAAGATATTGGTGAAAAAAAAAACAAGTCTGAAGGAGGTAGGTAAGATTTCCCAGAGGAAGCAATGGTTGGGCTGAATCTCAAAGGATGAAGAAATGGGTGACACTCACCTAGTGGAAGGGAGCTGGTTGTAGAAGGGCATTCCAAGTAAAAGCACTGTATATGGAAAGACAGATTAAAACCATTGCAAAAAGGTTACAAGCAATTATATCTACCATATATCACTACCTGTTGTTGATTTATATATTGTCTGTCTCCTGTTCTAGAAGGTAAGCTCTGTGAGGCAAGGCCAGCTTACAGCTGTGCCCCCATGCTCAGCACAGTGTTTGTCTTATAATAGGGGCCCAGGAAAAGTTTGCCAAGTGAAAGACAAGTAGCCGAGTACTGCGGACTCTACCACTTTTCAGGGCAATTTGGGAAAATGGGAGTGGAATAGTGGACTGGGAATGGATCATGAAGGAACTTATAGCTCATGTTTGGACATTTCCTGGAAGGTGAAGATGAGCCACTGCAGGGTTTTAAACAGGGGGAGTGACTCAATCAGAATTGAATTTCAGAAGGACCACTCTTGGGTGAGAGAGAATGATGGTTTATCATCTGCACAACTGGGGACATTTAGGAAGCTGTTGAAATAATGCAAGAAAGAAGATGAGAGTTTGACTAAGGGATGTCTGTTGGGTGGAGAGGAGGAGACAGTTTGTATTATGCAAAAGAGACTAGTCCTAGTAACTGAATTGGGCAGGGAAGGGAAGAGGGAAAGTGCTCCTGTGTTTTTGATTCAGAGAGTTGGGAAGACTTTTTATTACAGAAATCTCCAAACATGTACAAAGTAGAGAGATTAGTCTAATAAATGTTCATGTACCTAAAATCCAAATATTAGCAACATAAAGCCAATTTGGTTTCATCAGTACTGATGTTCCCAACCCACTCCTCTTCCCTTCCTGAAGTATTATAAAGCACATGTCAGACATCAAACTATTTCATTCATAATTATTTAGGGATTTCTGCTAAGTATTGCATAAATATACCTTTGCAATATAATCCATGTTATATATCTAAGAGATAATAAATTTATGTTTAAAAACATAAACACAGGGTCCTTAACACACCTTAAAATTAACACCATTCCTTAATATCATCAAATATTCAGTCAGTGCTTAAATTGACTCAAAATGACTTTCTGTAGTGGGTTTGCTCAAATCAGGATGTAACAAAGTCCATACATTGCACTTGTACGATATTGTTCTAAAGTCTCTCCTTCCCTCTCTTTTCCTTCTTGATTATTCATTGAAGAAACCAGGTCATTTATCTACAGAATTTCCTGGTTTTGCTGATTGCATCCTGGTGGTAACACTTACCATGTTCCTCTATCCCCTGATCTTCTTGTAAATTGATAGCTAGATCCTATCACATCTTTCTACATAGTAAGCATTAAGATGAAGAGCTAGTTTAAGAATGCGATAGGTGTGGGGCTGAGGGAAATGGACTAAATAGCTATATGTGTGTTTAAGGGCTTTGGGGTGCTTTCAATCCTACACAAAACATTTATTCGGGATTTAACTCTTTTTACGGCTGCTTGTACAGGACTGAAGAGTTTTCCTGAATTTAGAACCTTCAGCACCAAAACTGGGAAAGTCCTGGACAAACCATGACAAATTTGTTACCTACTCATATTGCTGTTAACCACCTTTTGCTAAATGCTTTTGGAAAAAAAAGAAAAATGAAGATTCCAAGAAGCTTTGGAATGTCACCCATTTGCCAGATGCAACAACATTGCCTGGGTCCATATTTTTATCATCAGACTCTTTAGAAGCTTTTACCTGTTGACAGGAGTGTTTGGTTATTACTTAGAGGGTCCTCAGAGAGAACTATACCTGTGTGGCCTTATTTGGGGTTGGTCAACAGAATGGTTTCAATAATTGAAGATGGGCAGATTAAATCATGAGTTCATCACCATATAAAAACCTCTGTTTTCTTTCTATGTATTCTCTGATGGGCATGAATAGCCACCTTTTGAAGAACCTGCTTAGAAAAATGTAAGCTGTGCTTTATGGGTTATTCTTGTGGTATCTATAGAATCAGTTTAACTGGAAAATCAATGTGCAAGAAAAACTAAACCTGTTATATTCTATATTTTGCCTTGACTTTGTCTGATTTCATCTGCTTGGATCTTTTCCCGGGAGTGAATTAGGAAGGTTAGCTATTGTATATAAAAATTGGCTTCATACTACTTCTGTCTTGAAAGCAGGGAAACTTTTAACTCACCTAGAAAAACCTTATTTTCATTTAATAAACACTTACATAGAACTTACTATGTACCAGATATTGTTCTAAATACCTTAACTCATGTTAGTTAATTTAATCCTCAAAGCAACCTTTTAAAGCTGGTGCCAAAATTATTCCTTTTTCATTGATGTGGAAACGGAGGCCCAGAGAGGTTAGATAACTTGCCCAAGGTCACACAATTGATAATTGGCTGAGTAGCAATGGAGTCTGGTCTGGATCGAGAGCCTCCCTCTTAGCCTATATGCTTTGCTGCCTACTGGCACAAATAGTCAGAATTAAAATGATATTAGATCTTAAAATCAGTCATGGTGGTTGAGTGTAGTGGTTTAGATTCCATTAGTGGTTTGAAACCACTAGAGGTGGAACAAAGGAAGTTTGTTTCCTTTTCTGAGCCTCAGTGTCCTCATTTGTAAATTAGGGATAACAATTCCTATTTCACAAAGCTGTTGCAAGAAAAAGTAGACTCATGTATTTAAAGCACCTAACATAGTTCTTGGAATATGGTATGCCCTTTAAGATGGTAGCTGCTATTGGCATGGCATCAATAGAAAGAGACTGAACAACACTGTATATGGCGGGCAATGCAATGGAAAGGACCTTCTTCATCCTTTGGTCCTCAGCTAGACATGGTGAGTGCAGTTGGCTTGTCTGTACAATTATTTGGAATGTTGAACCCATGCCTTTGCCATTCTGTTAAATACAATGGGGACCACAAACAGGAAAAAGGTTCATCAATAGAGCAAAGTTAAATGCATATAGTTAAGGAAATGCTTTCATGTACATTACTTCATTCAATATAAATTAATGATATGCTGGCTAGCAGAACCAACTATCTGTGAGTGTGAGAACCCAGTGACATCATTTTGGTGTTGGGAGTATTTACATAACTGAAATTGGCAAATGCTTCCCCCATCACACCCCCCCCACCCAATAGAGACCCAATTGTTAAACATTAATCAGCACACCATTGTTACTCGGTAGTGTTTTAGGAATTTAGCATACATGAACTCATTAATCCTCTTAAAAATCCTAGGAGAAAGCTACTATTATTATCCTCATTTTCAGAATAGGAAACAGAGGTACAGAGAGGTAAAGTAAATTGCCCCAAATCATGCAGAATACTATTGGCAGAGCTAAGATTTGAATTGGGAACTTTACCTCTAGACCCAGACTTTTACCTGCTGTAGGTTATTGCTTCTCCAAGTGTATCATGCTAGAGTAATACGGTTCCTATCTCTTGGGAGATGAGAAATAGAGACACAAACTATTAAAGATTAAGGCGATATTAATGAAAGCATCAATTCATTCCTGCACATATTCAACAAATATTTTTGAATGCTTACTACCTGGCAAGCCATGTGGAGGAAATGAGAAGTGACAGAATGAATGGGTGATGTGTAAGGCTTGAGTTTCTATGCTCTATCCTCATCTAGAGTATGAACTTCAGGGGGACACAGACCATATCTTGGTAATCTCTGTGTTTCCTCAAGAACTAACAAGGAAACTGCTACATAATTATTAACTATATGAATGAAAGAGGCTGGCCTCAGAAGGATGCCCTGTGGAGATACATGCTGGTGGATGGCATGTGATAGCCATCCTTTCAGGAAGAGAGAGGCTAGGCGTATGAAAGCATGATGGGCTCCTTCTAAGGAAGTCTGTTTTTTCTCCACAGGATATTGTGTGCTTCGTTGTAGAGTGTGGTTTCTGAGCTTAGAGGCGAAACCCCAGCTTAGGCCTCCTAGCATCTCTTTGGTCATCCATATCATATGGGAGAATCGGAGACAAAGTTGACCCATGAGTGAATATGGACTCTGAGATATAATAGGGTCAATCCTCGCAGATGAAGTAGAGGTTAGGGAGGAAGCCCTGAAGAGTTGTGAAACTGAGAGAGGGGCAAGGACCGGACTAATGTGCGGTTTATATGAGCAAAAAAGTTATTGTCCAATTCAGGACAGTTTTAAGAACAAATAACTACTAAACACATTGTGTAATTAATAATTGTATTAATTATTACACTGGGATAAAAGCAACAGACCTGGATAATCCCAGGCCAACTGGGATGAATGGTCATCTTATTTAAGGGTCAGATAGGGAAACATCACAATTAAAAAGATGACATTATTTGGTAGTAAAACCTCTGAACAGAGATAAAGACATCTAAGCTCTAATCCCAACTCTGCCTTTCTCTAATTCTTTATCCTTGAAATATTTATTTCTTATCTCAGGTGCTAAAATAAATCAGAGATTCCCAATCATTTCCTTGAAGTGGAAATTTTTTTTCCAAATAATTCTTATACAGCACATTATGAAGGATCTCCAAGCATTCTTATAGCTTTAGTATTGCTGAGACACAGGAATTAAATTTATCTTATTTCCTTGATACTGTTCTTGTTTTATTACTGAGACAAAAGAGATATTTTTGGGTGATTTAACATCTGAAACCTGGAAAAAAATCTCAGAATAAACCTCTTTATTTTAAAAATGATGAAATGAAGGTCCAAAGGGGTGCCCCAGGTCAAGTGGCCAGCCGGTTTAATTCCAGCCCAATTAAACTGGAAATCAAGATTAAGAAAAAATTACACATTTTAAAATAATTGCAATTATAATGCACAATCATTGCAAAGATAAGCAGTCCAAAACCATAAACTATCAACTGTCAAAACTCATATATTACCACTAAAATGATTGTAGTGTATGTATATTCTCTCAGACATTCTTTTTTAAAACTCTTTTCTATTTCTAGTGCTCTTTTCAATCTGCCAACAAATTCTGATTTTTTCCCCATTTTTCCACTTGTTCTAGCCTTTCCGTGTCATCCATCCACTCTTTCTCATGGTTTTCTTGAAATTACAGTTAAAGGACACAGTTCAAAAGTTAACACAGTTCATAAGTTCCTAAGAGTCTACGAACAGTCACCCTTCGGTGCCTTGAAGCAAAGGAAAAGGGAAAAGGCATTTTGGTATACAGTAGAGCAGAAGAAATGTGGGATCTAGAGACTGAGTGAAGCCCAGTTTTTTGATTGGTCGGCTACAGATCCCAGAGAGGGTAAACTGAGTCCAGACACCAAGCAATCAAAAGTGGAAATCAGGAAGCTGAAGCATCTAGAACTTGGTCTCTGTCAACCCCCTGCGAAGTGATGGGAGCAGTGGGGAAAACAGGCTCAGATTGGCTCGTATCAAGGGAAGACAAGGATTATTACAACATTTAAGAAGATGGTACTGTCCCCATAAGCTTCCGTACATTTTTGCCTCGCAGATTTCCCCACGTCTCGAGTTACAAATGTTCCCCAAACTTTTGCTGGACTCATTATTAACAGCTCCTTCTTAGAGCCCTTGATTTTTCCTAAAAGTGAGAAATAGAGCCATTATATTAAATCGTTATGATGTTCGTGAAAACAGCCTACTGTCTTTACAACCCAACAGAGGGCTGTGTGTGAAAGAGCCCGTGATGGAGAAGGAAAGTTTAAAGGGAGGCAAAAGAGTGAAAAAACAAACAAAAAAAATAAAAACCGCGTGTATTTCAAGGGACTGTTGTTTTCCAAAGATGTTAAAATCTCATTTCACAAAGGATCTCTGATCAAAACAATTTCTTAATCGAAAACCACCATCTTAATTTGCCTTATCGGTGGCCACTTTCGGCAGAAATATGTCTGTGGCCCTTTGAGAGCGCGGGCGGCCGCCTTTTATTATGCAGATCGGCCGGAGGCAGCCAATTCTGGGCGTAACATTTGCATAATGACTCGCCTCCTTAAAGATGGGCAGTTAAACCAAATAGTTTTTGAATTTCTTTTGTGGAATGGCTGCCTCTTTATTTAATGTTGAGAACTGAAGGGAGTTAAGGAAGGGTACTGACTAAACAGGCTTTTTAAATACTGCCTCTGTAATTATCTGCGGAATTAAACCCGGAGACCCACATTAACTCTCATCAGAAAATGGAATTATGAGAATTCTTATTAACAGCAGCTCCAGACTCAACTCACAGTATTCACTTGAGTAATTATTATTGGTTAAGGCTGGGATTAATTTTTTTTTAAGCCGGAGAAAATAAATTCTTGGCAATTGCCTGCCGTGGACACTCAGGAAGAGACAAAGCAATGTGAACTTTTATTTTAGGGAGGAAAAAATAATTTTGAAATGTAATTTTGTGCTGATTTCCAAGGGAATTCTTATGCAAGATATTTTGTGTGTAAAGGGATTATATGTCACCAATGCAAAATGAAATACAAAATAAACCAAAGAACTATGAATGTCCTAAGTGCAGAAAATAATATATAATTTATGATACTTTAAATCTCATTAAAAACACTAGCTTTTGTAGCTTCCTAGCAACCAATCCTCAGGAGTCTTTCTGTAAAGAGGTTGGCTCTCCCCAAGCTCAGGGTCCAAAGCTTTAATAAATGAAGCCCATATGGTGAGTATATGAGGGTTCCCTGTGTGCAGACCATTTGTCTGGGTGCTCTCTGAAGTCTCACATGATAGCTTATAATTTGCTAATCCAATATAACAAACATGAAAGCACTTTGTTAAACTAATGTTTAGATTCTAAATTAAACCAGGCAAGGCCAGAGAGTTAGAAAAAGTTGGAGATCCGTAATTGTAGCCTTAATTCTGGGTGGCACATAAATGATTCCAAAGGATGACACTAGGGTGAAACCTTTCTCTGTCATGATTTGAAAGTTGGCCCCCAAAAGATATGGCCATGTTCCAATTCCTGGATACTGTGAATGTTATCTTATTTGGAAGAAGTGTCTCTGTAGAGTTAGTTAAAAATCTTGAGATAAGGACATCAAGAAACCCTTTGGATCACCCTGGGGGACCCTAAATCCTAAAACAAGTGTACTTAGAAAGGCCAAGGGAGGTTTGAGACGCAGAAGGAGAAAGAGAGATGAGAAGTAGAGGAGGCAGCATTATCATGGAAGCAGAAAGTGGAGTGATGAGACCACAAGCCACAAGAAGCTGGAAGAGGCAAAGAATGGATTGTTCCCCAGATCCTTCGGAGGGACTGTGGCTGTGGTGACTCTTTGATTTCAAACTTCTAGGCTCCAGAACTATAAGAGAAGACATTTCTGTTGTTTAAGCCACCCAGTTTGTGGTCATTTGTTACAGCAGCCACAGAAAACTAATACATTCTTTTTTAAAGAGCTCTATCACATCTGCTCTTTCATTTCACATTCAGAACAACCCTGTGCAACATAAATGGAGCAGGTTTTACTGTATCCATTTGTCAGTTGAAGCACTGAGACTCAGAAAGTTAGGTCATTGCAGCAAATATTTGCAGAGTCGGGGCTGGGAGGGACACTAGAGGTGTTCAATGCTCCTTGGTAACTTCTGACCCAAGCATGGTGCAGTTTCTACTAGTCTGAAGCAAAATGAAAAAAGGTTGAGTTTTTCTAATAAAGCAAAAGCAATGCACTTTTAAAATGGAGACTATTTGGGGGGATATTTTCTTTCTAGTTTTTTGATAGTAAAATGACCTTTATATTGTAAAATAATAGCGATAGTAAATGGTAGTTACTCTTTTCATCTTTGGCAAAATTAAACACTGGCAATCATGGCTGGAACTCCAAAGCATTAAAAAACTTGCTAGTTGGTAAAGTCTAAGCATCTAACAAAAGCCCCATCCCCTTTATCTTTTAATATAAAAAAAAAATGGGGCTTGTGATGGGGAGAGTTTCTAGCATCACACAGCAAGGGGATGATAGAGCTTAATTTTGAGTTTAGGTCTTTATTAAAGTTCCATGTCAGTGGATGTGTTACAGGGAAAAAAAGCAGCATTAAATTTTATTTTCAATAGCCTTATTGAGATAAAATTTATACATCATTATAATTCACCCATTTAAAGTATAGGATTGAATGGATTCAATGGATTTTAGTATATTTACAGTTATTTGCAACCATTACCATAGTGAATGTTAGAACATTTTCATAAACTCAAAGTGAACTCCTATATTCTTAATCTTTCACCCCTCCTTCCCCCCACAATTCCCCCACCCCACCCCAGCCATAGGCAGTCTACTTTCAGTCTCTATTGATTTGCCGGTTCTGAACATTTCATATAGATGGAATTATATGATATGTGTTTGGCTTCTCTCATTAACATAATATTTTAATATACTTCATTCCCTTTTATGGCTGAATAATATTCCATTGTAGGGATAGACCACACTTTGTTTATCCGCTCATCAGTTCATGGACATTTAGGTTATTTCCAAGCAGCATTAATTTTTATTTTAATTTAATTTAATTCTAATATAATTTTTAATGGATTTGCTTTAATTTCTGAAGGGATTCATAATGCAAGTGCTTTGTTTGTAATGAGATTACACGCCACGGATGCAAAATGAAATAGAGAGGAAATCAAACAGACGTCAACATCTGAAATGCAGTAAATAGCACCACAAATTGTGTGGGCAGTAGAGTTCCAGTCTTACTGTCTTTAGAAAGAGCCAAAGGTAGTTTCCCTGATTGCTTAGAATTGGGGTGGAATTGCCATTTTTCTCTGAAGAGCAGGGGTCTCAGGGAAGATATCTATTCTGCTCAGATGACATTGGGAGTTCCCCAAATTTGACCAATTGCCCATGGGACTTTGCACAATTTCTCAACTTGGAATCAAATTAGACATCATCACCCATTATTGCTTGATTCACATTGATATTCACACATATCTTGGTTTTATCCCAGTAACTGCCCAAACTATAGCTTCATGAAGATGCTATGTTATGGAAAGGGATATAGCATGAATTAACATTAACCACCTCGAGTTGGTAGCTTATATAGTACCCAACAGATGCCGATTACCACTTGGTTCCTTAAAAAATTGTAAATATCCCATGGATCCTTGTGAGTTAACTACCATGCCCTGGTGCACCTGGACACACAATTTAGACACCACAGCCTTAGGTTAGAGGACCACGGCCTGCCTACCGGGGTAGCTCTTGGCAACCTGCAGCAGCAGAAATGAGCTGTGTAGAAGACTGAAGGTGCTGCTAGCAATTGCTCAAGTCTGTCATGGAAAGAGGCTACCATGAAACAAGGTGTAGACAAGTGATCTTGATCTGTGTAACCTGGGGTAAATTGTGCCCTTCTCCTGTGTTTAGTTTTTCTACCTACAAAGTGAATGGGTTAGATTAGGTTATAATGAATGGGTTAGACTGTTATTGCCTCCTTAATACCCTTTATATCTTATTTGGTAACCACCCCCCCGCCCCCAAATATTTTCAGGGCACCACTTCTCTCTTAAATTCTTTTTTTGTGGTTTGAGTGGGACTGACTCCTCCTCTTCCCCCTCCCCCGTGTTCCTAGGGGTAGGCCTGTGGCTAGGACAGGGGAATGAAGTGTTACATATCTTTAGTCATAGTAGTTTAGAGTTGGCCGTGTAAATCATGGCAAGCCACTTGGAGTCAAGAGAAGGGTGGGGAGAGGTGGGGTGATCTTGCCTTGGTCACGTTGTTTGAGCTGTGGAATCAAACCCTGACTGAAGTCATTCAATTTCTTGGCTTTCTGAATACTTAAAAATATCACAAATAGATAGATAAGTGGGTAGATGATAGTTAGATAGATACAGATTTATACATCTATTGATCTAGATAGAGTTTTTGTTTTTCCTTTAAAGCTGTTACTTTTGGTTTCAGACTCCAGGGACTCAGAAGGTATCATCAAGGCCCAGGTCTCCTGCCTCTATCTCTCCACTCTATCATCCACGTTTACTTCATTCTCAGGCAGGTGTCTCTCCATGAGTGGCAAGATGGTCGACATATGCAAGTCCATGAGGACAAGGAAAATCTTCCTCTCTCGCAGCAGTCCTGGCAGAATTCTTGATACTGTTTATTACTGGCACTGACTGTGGTATTTGCAAACTCCTAAACTGATCACGGTGGCTAGAGGAGTGAGACGTTCTGACTGGCCAGGTCCACTTATGGAGTCAACTCCACTTGAAGCAAATGGACTGAGAGTGGTGGAAAGGGTGGAATCAATTAGGGTCCAACTAGGAACACTGAAATCACTTTGAGTATTTAAAAAAAGATAATTTAATGCAAGAGATTGGTGACACAAGTATGACTTCTTAAGAAGCCAAGAAGTGATGGTGAAATAAACCTGAGATTGGCAGCAGCTAGATATTGCTACCACTGCTTGGCCAGAGAGAAAAGACAATGCTCTAAATGCCCAGGGGCTGTGCCTGTTCGGTGGAAACAGGAGCCATGAAGAGCCTGTCCGGCAGCTGGAATCATGGAGAAGATGCTCCCACTGCTGGAGACATCACCTAAAGCAGAGAGGGAAGGGGAGAAATACCCTGGATTCTCCCTTTTTCCCACCCTCCAGTTTCCTGCCCTTGTCTCCCATTGGCTTAATCCATTTCGAGACCAGCTAACACAGAGGATGGGAAATGTAGTTTGTAGAGGTCAGTGTTCCTGAAACATAGCATAGAGCAAGGTTAAGAATGTATGCAAGGGCAAACAAACCAAGGATTAGCATAAGGTAAATTCCTAGAAGGAAAATAGGGATGCTGTGAAAAATGCCCCTATCTGTCCAGGAGAAACTAGGTGAGGCTCCCAGGGGAGCTGCAGGGGGATGCATTTAATCCTCCAGAAATGTTGTGTGAAAATACTTGCAAAGTACTGCCCACCAGGAAAGTTCATCCAAGCCTTGGTGCCTAAGGATTTTAATTGGAGGGTGAGACCTTAGCTATCAGTCACCAGTCCCCAGAGGTCAAGTTATATGGGTCAAGATCTCAGGCATTCAAAATCACTATCAGGCAGGAGATATCAAGGGCTCACAGGTTACTATAAATTGGTTTCACTTTTAATATACAGTTGAATAAGGTAAATATTTTTGGAATCAGTGAGCTGATTTAAATAAATAAGGAGTGTGTGGTCTTATGTAATTTGCAATCCAGTTAGACAGAGAAAGCTGAAACAAAGAATTAATATTTGTGGTACATTAAGGTAAAGTTGATAGTTAAGGGAAGATAGATAGGGAAGGCAGTCTTCCCTTTGGAATGTGCAAGGTTTGAGCAACCCAAGACAGTCGAGTTAATCTTTCACTTCACATGCATCGTGTTGACTCCAGTCTCTCCTGCCAGGAAGAGCCCCACCCTTTTTAAGGAATTAACTGATTAGGTCAGACCCACTAAGGATAATCTCCATTTAAAAAATCTTGATTATGGGAGTGATATCCCATTATATTAGGAGGTCGTCCCTACCCTCAAGAGAAGGGGGTTATACAAGGGTGTCAGTCAATGGGGGGTCATCTTAGAATTCTGCTCACCATAGCTCTCTTTCATGTCATATATCTTTACCTTTTGATGTCCTTCAAAGTCCATCTCAGAAACCATCTCCTTTATGAGACTTTCCTGATAACCTTAGTTGTTTTTTTCTCATCTTTAAACTATTAGAAAGATTGTTTTTCCTATGATGTACCTTTACCTTAATGTACCACAAATATTAATTCTTTGTTTCAGCTTTCTCTGTCTAACTGGATTGCAAATTACATAAGACCACACACTCCTTATTTATTTAAATCAGCTCACTGATTCCAAAAATATTTACCTTATTCAACTGTATATTAAAAGTGAAACCAATTTATAGTGAATTTTTCTTGAAATTAGTTCACTATATCATTTGAGATGGGGCTTAATACAAACCCCCTATGAAACTACCCGTTAAAGGAGTTGGGAGATGGCATGGTAAAATACACCATATATTTTTCAGACTAGATTTATTTCCCCTCCATTTAAGATTTCAACTCCAGGTCTTAGAGGGGAAGTCTGGGAGGCCTAAGGGAAATCTATAAACTCTCCCATCAGTTTCTTGTGCACTAAGAGAATTTGCAGTATATGCATGACTCTGTGAAAACTGTGTAATGGCAAAGAAGAGTCCAAGAGCGTTCATCCTGGGAAGACGAGGATGGGATATATCTTTGTATCTTCTTGCATGTGGTTATGCAAGAATGGTTGTTATTTCATTAGGGCAGATAATCAGGATTATAGGTAAAAGCATTAAGAAGAGACCTTACCAAGCGTCTACAGTCACAGGAACTCATTCAGATGTGTCCATTTCCCTTTCCCTGGGAACAACAAAGCCCTCCTCCATAGGATGATGGATTCACAACTGTCCTCTTCTCTTCAACTTTCACATGCCCCTCTCCCAAAATAAGAATTTTCTGCTCACATTAATATCCATCTTCAGAAATAACCAAACCTAGACTAATAGTGCTCTATTTAAACGGGAAATTAAAATCAAGTTAAAATCCCCTAGTCTGAAACAGTTGGAAGCACCACCATGGCTGTCAATGCACCTCACGAAGACCAAAGCAGTTCTACTAGCTCTCCGTGGGCTCTCAATCTGTCACCGCATCTTCCAGCACACCGGAGAACTATTGATTTTTTAAAATGTGAAAATATTAGGTGATTCTGGTGTAGAAACTGTAATCACTTAATCAGGACTGATCGTGATTTCTCAAGTCTTGAGCCTCTTTCTCATCTCCAGTTCTGGCAGCTCTTAGAAGTTACTCTCAGCCCCTCCTTTTTGTTTCTCTATAAGTCTATTTACCATTTTTACTAAAGGGTGTTTGCTTTATGTGCTGTTATGGGGTCCAGAGTGCCTAATTGACAAATTATGTTGCGCTTTTGGTGGCTTTAAGTAATCATTTAAAATAAATAAGATCATAATGATCAGTTTTCATTTACCCATTTATTAAGTAACAATGTTCACACTGAGCAGTTTGATTTTGGGTTATAATAAGGCAATCTCTACATGATGACAGATGGTGTTTCATTTTGCCGACACTGTGCTAAAGTGCTTTGAGTTGTGATGTGTTTGATTTTATTAGAGATCAGATTTAACACATGCATGCTACATAACTGCAATCGCATTCCCATTTCTCATCTGTAGGAGAAAATGAAACTGTGATGAAATGTAATATACTCACCCTCAGGCAGAACTAGTGGGACTGGGAATTGCAACATAATAAATCTAATGGATATTACACTCTAGGACCCTAGAAATTTACTGTTATTATGTTCAGGGAAGGAACTCGGTTTTTGTAAAACTCACTTTTATTTCACTGGCATCAGTGCAATTTCACATTATTTAACTGTTGTGTCCCAATAGTAGAGATGGTATTTGTGGTGTTGAAAAAGAAACTTGCCCTCCAAGGAACATATGGGTCCAGGAACCCAGAGGAGAAAGCTAGGGGAGAGCAAAGCGCCAAGACTTTGCATTTACCAAGTGCAAATGACAACAATGGCATTTTGTGAACAATGGATTGTTGGGATGGTCACATTGAACCTCATTTAGTCAGACTGTCAATGCACCACCCACTGGTGCTTACAGATTTGACACATCTGTGAAATTTTTGACTTAATATGAGTCAATATGACTCAGTCTTCCCCATCACTCATCCTTGTGGAGTGTGGGGTAGGGATCTAAGTTAATTACACAGGTGGTTATTGGTGTGACTGTCGCTAGATCTTTTCCCATTGAAGCCATTGTCAAGTGCTCATGTGCCAACAAGGTAAAGCCCTATGACTGCATTGCTCACTGAATGTTGATGCAATGGAATCTACTGTGCACCAACAGCCTCCTAAGTTATCTCCTTGCCTGTAGCCTCCCTGCTGTTACTCCTGATAGACAGCCCAAATCCTGCAGACACTCATCCATCACCATATTGCTTCCATGCACTAAAGTCTCAGTGACTCCCCACTGTCTAGTAATCACCACCCTCCTTGATTCAGCTCTTATCTTTTATAATTCCTTAAAAGAAATATTTTATTCCAGCAAAAGTTGTCTCTTCATTGTTTTTCTTCATTCTGATATAGGGGTTCTTTTGGTTACAAATGACAGAAACCCAACTCAAATTTGTTTAAGCAGAAAGGGGAACTTTACTGGCTCATTTAGTTGAGGAAGGCAGGGTGACTGGATCCCTGCTACACATGGAACTAAGAAGCAAAATGTTCTCTTCAGATGGTTTCTCTTATTACTCAATTTACTCTGTTTAGAATTATAGAACTACTTCTTTCACATGAGAGGGGAGATCAGAGGAAAGGAAGTGAAACTTGGTCACTCTCTCTGGGATCCAGCCAGAAAAGAGCTCTGATTGTCTTGGTTCATGCCAAGTGTCCATCTATTCTGGTATAATGGTATAATGGTTGTAGCCAAGGGGTTGTAGCCATTGGCCCACCTTGGCTTCTTATAAGGTCATAATAATTCTGTCCAGGTAGGTGAAATATGCAAAATGATTAGAATAGAGTCATGGAGAAGATCCCACGAAAGAAAAAGGATTGCTATCTGGGCAGTAACAATTACTGATGTCCACTAAATGCCTGCTTATAAAGTTACCACCTGCTATGCCCCTTTCCTACCTCCTCTCCTATCCTAATCTGAACCATCTGCCTCATGGAATAAAAGGTTAGGTTGGGGAAAGAAAGCTAGCATTTGAGTGCCTGTAAAATATGGATGTTATCAAAGCTAATCCCCATAATTGCCCTATAAACGTGGTCTCATCTGTATTTTATGGATAAGTTTAGAAAAGCTGCTTACCTTGATCAAGTCATTCAGCCAGTAAGTGGCAGAGCCAGGCTTGGAAACCAGCTCTGTCTGGCTGTTAGTTCTGAGTATGTAGAAGGAATTCAGCTCTCTTGAATTGTGATAGAACAGAAAAACTTTGAAAGTTTCTCACTATCTAGTTTGTATGATCCAAAAACCATGATTGAAGGGGAGGTTACCCAAGAATGTGAACGCTACCCAAAGGAGTTCATTTCAATGAAATTATCAGGTCAGGGTAAGCTTTAAACCAAAATGGCCATTTTGTTAGTTTTCCTTCCTAAACTCTCAATATGAGAATGGGGAAAAGAAGGAATCTCCTCTAATATCGGGTGGGTGGGGCAGTCATCTCAGGAGGTGTCATTTGCCCCCAGACCTGAATGACAAGAAACCAATCACGTGAAAATCTGGAACCAGAGCATTCCAGGCAGTGGGAACTACAAGTGACAAGGCTCTGAGGTAGACATATGCTTGAGGAAAAGAAAGAAGGTCACAGTAGCTGGAGGTTTGTGGGTAAGGAGGAGGCAAGTGGAGGGCAGATTGCACAGGGCATGGTAGACCACAGTAAAGAGTTGGGATTTTATTCTAATTTCAGAAAGAAGCCAGAGTTTTAAGCAAACCTGACAGCTTACCTTCAAGGTGGCGCCCAATGATGCTTGCTTTCTGGTGTTCATGCCCTCCCACCTTGTGTATGACTGGCCTGTGTAACCAACAGACTATAATGGAAATAATGGAGTGTGACTTCTGTGGTTAGGCTATAAAAGTTATTGCTCTCTTTTGGTTCACTTGCTCTGGAGGCAGCCAGCCGCCATGCCATAGAGACCATATGGGAGGAGCTGAGGCCTCCTGCCCACAGCCATGTGATGGAAACACCTTCAAAGTGGATCCTCCAGCTTCAGCCAAGCCGTCAGGTTGCGCAGCCCCAGCTGACATCTTCACTGCAACCTCATGAGACACTCTAATTCAGAACCACCCAGCTAAGCCACTTTCAAATTCCTGACCCAAAGAAACTGTGTGAGATAATAAATGTTTACTTTTTGTTTGAAGCTGCTAAATTTCGGAATGATTTTTAGCAGCAACAGATAACTAACTCAAGTGATGTCATCTGATTTAGATTTTCCATACTTGGAAAGTTGGGTGGACAAAGAATTTGGGGGGGAAATGAATGGAGGCAAGGAGGTCACTGCCAAGGCTTTATAGGTATTCAGACAAAGTGATGCTGATGGTGGCCTGAGTCAAGGAGCTGGAAGTGAAGACAGTGAGGTATGATGAGCTTTGGTGGAGTTGATGTGATTTGTAGTTGGGCTCACTGAAGAGGTTTTGCGTGTGAGGAATCAATGCTGTCTCCTTTAATTGTGGCCTGGGCACCTAGGTGGATGGTGGGACTATTTACTGAAAGGAGTTGAGTCAGTTTAGAGAGAAAACTCTAGACCCCACTAGGCACAAAATAAAAATTCCATTGTACGAGAGAGAGAGAGAGACAGCTTAACCAGGAGCAGGTTTTTCTGTCACAGGGTGCAAATAAGAACTGTCTATGTTTCAATAAATACACCTTCAGTCACTTTACCTTGGAACTGGCTTCCTTCTCCTCAATTAAGTTGAAGACAATTAAATTAGTGTCCATCTTCAAGGAGTTCATTATGCCTCGTCGAAAATGATAAATGATTCTCGGCGACCTCATCACCTTGCCAACATGGTCCCACCTTGTTTTTCAAAGAGCTAATGAAACCGCTGGATTTCTCTCTCCTCAGCAGCATGGCCAACGAAAACAGAGTGCACACCGTGAAATGGGAGAAAGCCGAAAAGGAGCAGGAGGAGAAAAGAGGAGGGAAAGCCCACAACTTGACACTTTGACAATTGGCCAAAGTAACCTTGAAGTGCAAAGCTGGTAAAAGACCCAGCACTCATCTACATACTGAGCTCCTACCTGTTCTGTTGCTCTAACCCGCCCTTGCTTGGCACACAATACCAGCGTGTTTGTGTGTATGTGGACAAGCTTGCCCTTTTTTCTATGGAAAGAAAGGTAGAGATGGGATAAAAGAGATGGAAAATAAGGGGTGCTTTAGAACTGACAAAGACATTCATTAAGTACTTATTTGCTTTCCAAATGACCCTGAGCCAGAGTAAGGACTGCAGTCTCTCTCCCTGTTTAGCTGGGAAGGGGCAAAATTGGCTGTAGTATGTGGCATCAGCAGGAGAAAGGGGTTCAGAGCAGAAGCTTTGGATCTGGGCTTGAGTCCTGACACCTCCGCTTTCCAGTTGTGTGACCTTTACACAAAGTTCCTTAACCTCTCTGAGCCTCATTTTTTTTTTTTGTTTTTCTATGAAATGGGGATGCCTCTATTGCATTGGGCTTCTTATGAAGATTAAGTGAGATCATACACATTATACTTTTGGCTCCTACCAGGTGCAAAGTGAGCACTCTGTAGATGTCAGTTGTCTTTGCTGCTGATTTCTTCTGATTTCCAAGTTAATATCATTTCCACTGCACCACTTCTTACATCATTGGGGTGAATGAATCTTGGGACTATTAAAGAACTGTAGCTTAAATACACGATTTAGGACATGGCTTGGCAATATTTTTCTATAAAGGGCCAGATATTTAATATTTTAGATTTTTCAGGATATATGGTTCCTGTGGGACTTACTAACTCAGCTATTGGAGTGCAAAAGCAGCTTCAGACAATATGTAATGAATAAGCATGGCTGTGTTTCAATAAAACTTTATTTATATAAACAGGTGGAAGGATTTGGTCTGCAGGCTGTAGTCAGGTGACTCCTGCCTTAAAAGGCAGGAGCTGGGTAAGCGTAATTTCAGACTTTGGTATAATAATATCACTTGCATTGTTGACTTCTGTTGATAACATACCCACAATTTCCCAAGTATTTAATTGTACATCTTTCATTTCTCTTTACAGAAGCCCCGTAAAGCGGTAATAACAGCTAACACCATTGAATGCCTAATATGTGCCAAGTATGCTGCAGGTGTTATGGATGCAGTTCACAGCCGAAGTCTAAGCATGCAGGCGATCTTAAGCAAGTCATCTCACTTCTTGGTGCTTCAGTTTCCTCATCTGTCAGTGCATTTGTACTTGCAAAGCGCTCGGAAGACTCTCTGGCCTACCATAAGTGTTTCAGGAATGTAACCTCTCTCAAATAATCCTCACAACACCTAGGAGACTGCTCCTATAATCTCCATTTTACAGACGAGGGAGCTGAGGCATGGGGAAGGGAAGTATGTCACCCGTCATCTGGGAGTGGTTCCTCCAGGGCTGGGATGAGATCTCTGTGACTCCAAAGGATGGTTATTATCTCCATTCTATGGAGGGGGAAACAGGTTCAGAGACAAAAAAATGTTTGACTGAACATGGGCAGCCAGTAGGCAAAAAAACCAAGACTCAAATCCCAATTTCTGGCTCCTTGTCCAGGATTGACTGAGTGACCCACACCCTGTGTCCTCTTTCAGGGACCATCAAATGCACTACGTCTAAATAGAACCAGCTGAGCATCCCCTGCATTAAAGCATTAAAGCCAGAGATCAACAGTGAATCCAGGGGGAGGGGCAGGGCTAAGGGAGAGGGGGAGGAAAAAGAGGATGTATCAAGGGTGGAAAGCTGAGAATTGACTTGCTGCTCCCCTTCCGTGTCCGTCTCTGCTCCTGACATGAGCTTGGTGAAGGAAGCTGGTATTCCAGTGATAAAAATCGACAACTACTTATGTTTATTAGGCATTTTATGTTCCAGGCACCGTGTGCACAATGTTCATGCGTTATTTAAAAAAAATTCTCACAGCAAGTCTACAAGAAAGGTCCTACATTATTCTCCCAACAGGTGTGAGAAAGCGGAAGCTCTGAGAGGGAAATGCTTTGTTGTACAAGGCGTCACACCGTGAGTGAGTGGCAGACCCAGGAGTTGAGCCTGGATCAGTGTGACTGCAGAGCTGGCATTCTGAAAACCTTCACCATTTTTGTCAGGTCTCTTGTGCCCAGTTGATTTCGGTCCTTTTCCTCTCCCGTCCTCATACTTTCCTCTTCAGCCCTGCCCATCCTCCTTGGCTGGATGTTTCTCAATAGGGTGGGTCATGTGTGAACCTGGTGGATCTTCTGTGGAAGGTTTTTACATGAATTATCTTCTTTTCCCCATTTTATTGTGGTAAGATATATACAATATAAAATTTCCCATTTAAGCCATATTTTTTTGTGTACAGTACAGTGATATTAATTACATTTACAGTACTGTGCCCATCACAACCATTACCGAACCTTTCTCATCACCTCAAACAGAAACTCTATGCAATAATTACTTTCTCCCAGTCCCTGCTAACCTCTAATCTACTTTCTTTAGATGAATTTGTTTATTCTAGATATTTTGTGTAAGTGGAATCATATGCTAGGTGGCCTTTGGTGTCTGGCTTCTTTAACTCAGCACAATGTTTTCAAGGTTCATCCATGATGTCACACGTATTGTAATCTCATTCTTTTTTATGGTTGAATAATATCCCATGGTATGGAAAGATCACGTGTTATTTATCCAGTCATGTGTTGATGGACACTTGAGTTGTTTCCACTTTTTGGCTATTGTGAATAATGCTGTAGTGAACATTGTTGTACAAGTATTTGTTTGAACACTTTTTCGCTTTCTTTGGGTGTATACCTGAGTGGAACTGCTAGATCACATGGTAGTTCTGTGTGTAACTTTTTGAGGAATCAATGAATTGATTGCTTCTTACCTAATATTTCATCAATTCACTTGCTAGCAAAATGTGATCAAAGCCTCCCAGCCATGCCACCATCCTATAAACTCAGTCATGAGCTAATTTGCTCTGGCCTGGGGTAGCACCTGAAACCTACAGAGAGTGCTCAATAAAATGAATTAAATGTGGACTGGATTTTAAGAAGGGAACTAATGTTGATTAAGTAGTGGCAATATCCTAGATGCTGCTGGGGACTCTTTTTTTAAAATAATTTATTTGAATTTTTATTATGGTTATTTATATATATAACATTAAATTTCCCATTATAGCAATTTTTAAGTGTACAATTCAGTGGTATTAATTACATTTACAATGTTGTACTACCTTTACCACCATCCTTTACCAAAACTTTTTTATCACCCCAAACAGAAACTCTGTACCCATAAGCAATAACTCCCCATTTCCCCTCCCCTGGTCCCTTGTACCCTATAATCTACTTTCTATCTAAGAATTTGCTTATTCTAGATTCAATTTCATGTCATTGAAATCATACAATATTTGTCCTTTTGGTTCTGGCTTATTTTACTTAGCGTAATGTTTTCAAACTTCATTCGTGTTGTGGCATGTATCAGAACTTCATTGTTCTTTTTATGGTGAATATTCTATTGCATGTACATACCACATTTTGTTTTTCTATTCATCTGTTGAGGGACACTTGGGTGTTTCCAGCTTTGTACTGATTTGGATAGTGCTTCTATGAACCTTGGTGTACAAGTACCAGTTCCAAGTCCTTGTTTTCAGTTCTTTTGAGTATATACCTAGAAGTGGAATTGCCAGGTCATATGGTAACTCTATGTTTAACCTTTTGAGGAACCACCAAACTATTTTGGTATCACCACCAAACTATTTTGGTGGTGATATTTGAACTGGGCCAATTATACTCTTCCTGGGAAGGACAGAGGGTAAGAAATGAATCTGACATCTGAATCTGCATTGTTACCCAGAATCTAGTCCTTTTGCTAGTAAACTGAATATCAAATATTCAAGAAAATCATCTCTTAGAAATATCCAGAGTCAGGAACACAAGACATCTTTATATTTCTTGCTTTCAACCTATGCCAGGAGATCCAATTAGTCTGCACTACCATGCCTGGATGAAATCAGTGAACAGTCCTGGAGGCTTGAGTTAACAAGTTCTGGAGTTCTCATGTACAGTGCTATTCTCATCTATCCATTCTGCTGTCCCAGAGCCCTTGAGTTTGCAGTAGGATGGTATTCCCTCCTTCCCAGGCTTCCACCTCAGTTTACAGCTGCACCTTTTCCATGCTCTTTGCTGAACCAGCCAAGCCAATGAGTTTGCACATTGTCTCCTGTTTTCTCTCCTCTGTAGGCAGAGGTCCTGCTCCCTTAGAGAACTGGTTTGTTCTGCTTTCCCCCATACCTTTTTCCTTGTCCTTCAAGCACTTCTCACTTCCTCCTCCCCAGCCTCTGTCTTGCCAGAGTCAAGTATCAGGATGGCCAGTCTTGCTCTTCATTCTTTAATAGAACAGGAATTAGGGAGCCAGGGAGCCAGGGGGTGTTGCTGGGAAGCCTTTGGTGCAAAGATAACCTTGGCTATTTAGTGTCTCCTAATGTGTTTACTGCCTTCTATGTTGGTTCTGAAAATATCACACTCTGCCCCAGAAATGGTCAACAAGCAGCAGAAAAAGGCTTGTCCCAGTTATACAAGTAGCCACAGGCCATGTTGGGGTGGAAGGGCCAGAGTAGTAGGAGTGACAGTAGAAGAGTTAGAAAGGAAGAGAACAGGGCATATCTGCAGACAATAACAAGCCTTAATATTTGTCACACACAGGGTTGGTATCTGTGTCCAGAGTCAATGTTTACATTGATTGGACCCAGAGCTGCCGGTCGGGGAAGCCAGATTCTGTGCTGAACACTCCACACATACACCAAATATTGGAGCTGCAGGACTATAACCTTCAGACTTTTCTCCTATCCTCAGACAAGGTTTCAAGGCTCCCCTGCTTTTGACCATCTGGAAACCAACTAGTAAAACAAAGCATAGTGTTCTGCCCTTGCAGCAAGAACTGGATAACATGTGTTCCACTGGAGTCAGCTTCAAACGTAATGACATTCATGGTGGTGTCTGTCATAAAAGTCCTGGGGGGCAGGGAGATTCAGGCCTGAGCAAGAGCATTTGAGTTCTCACTCCGTGCCAGGGACCTAGCCATGCGTTTTCAGACTATTCAAATGTAATCTTCACTCCATTTCTATCAGATATGGATTGTATATCTCCATTCTGGCAATGAAGAGGTAGAGCAGGCTAGAGCGGTCTGGGGCATCTAACAGCATTAGCAGGCTGAGGCCCAGCTTGAGCAGGAAGAGCCCCCAGACCATGGCGTAGACTCCCCAGTGCCGGCGCAGGGGCAGGAAGAAGTTGTTGAGATGGGGAGAAACGTAGGAGAACCCCAACAAGAAGGAGACTGTGGAGAGAGAGATGTGGTCTGACAGCAGATGCTCCAGGAAGAGGGGGAAGAGGTTGCTGTCAAGGTAGCAGTGAAAGACCTGCACCATGTCCATGCTGACAAACTACAGGAAGTTCCAGTAGCGTGACCAAGATGATGCTGCCTGCTTCTTCACCACCCATGGGTAGCTCCTCTCCACAAAGGCTGTCATCCACAGCCAGGGCTGAGCACCCTGGCTCCTTGCCAGAAGCCTCAACCCCCTGCCTCAGCAACTGCATGGCCCCCATGAAGCCCAGCCCAGAGTCACAAGCCAGTGCCATGCAGAAGGCATGGAAGGAGAAGTTCTCCTTGTTCCAGAAGGCATAGGAGACAAAGACAGAGAGGGAGCCAGCTACATGGGGTTGAGAGCTGAGCCAGCCAAATAGAGGGTCATTGAGGCTGTTCCAGAGGAGAAACATGGTCTGTCCAACACAGAAGGCTGTCTTGTTGATCTTGTACACTGAGACAAGGGTGCCCACCTAGTAGAGCCCGAACACATTGAGCAGGATGGAGATGAAGAGGGCCAGAGAGCCATAGACCATGGCCGTTGGCAAGCCCAACAACCAGGTCTGGGGCCTGCCCAGCCCCATGGCTGCCAGCCCTCAGCCCTGGCCTCAGCCCTAGGAGTACTAAGGAAGGCTCATGGCCACAGGCAGTCTTGCCATTCTTGTTCCGAAATCTTGGAACGTACACCAAGATTTGCATGGCAGCAGGGAACCAGATCTGCTGGGGACGCTTCATTTACCTAATCCAAACTTCCCAACACAGAGGATTAATATCTCTGTTTTCAAGGTGGACAGCTGCCCAATGCCACTCAGCTGGTAAGGAGCATAGCCAGAGTCTGGAGCCAGCACTTCGCAAGACCAGCTCTTTCCACACCACCCCTTGGTGAAATGACTGATATCCTGACCATAAGACACAGCACACAGTGGGATGTGGAGTTGGTTGAATAGGGACTCCAGAGACCTAGATCCTTAGCCTGGCTCAGCCTGATACATCATTTCTTGAGCGCACAGACAGTGCCTGCCCTGCCCTGGCCTCAGCTCCTGCACGGCTAAAAAGAAAGGTTGACTTAGTTCAGTGCTCCCAGGCATGTGGGGTATGGGCATACGAGAGGACTTTAAGAGCCCAGGGTACATTAATTAGCATTGGCACCCACCAGGAAAAATATAATTCACTTTTCAATTTCTTTCAGTTCTTCTCCTTATCTCAAGATGAACATCTCAAATTGGTTCGTTTGTTCGTTCATCCACACATCCATCCATCCATCCATCCATCCATCCATCCATCCATTCACAAATATTTATTGAGAGTACCAAGAATATGCCAAACACATTCTAAGCAATGGTGATGAAGCAGTGAACCTGTCAGAAAGGGACCCTGTTCAGAAGGAACTACATTTGTGAGAGGTAGGAGTCAGACAAGAAACAAATGAATAAATAGATTTGAACAATATCATAATGATGTAAGTTTAAAATAGGGTGAGCTACTAACGCCAGGTTGGCTGAGGTATAAGAACACGCAATTGGAGTTGAGAAGTTGGAGTAGTTGAGAGGCCCAGATATTAGATGTTGTAGTGACATCCAATGGATGTTGATGTCACCAAGAATGGTGACAGGAATGGGGATAGAGAAGAGAGCGAACTGTGTTACAGCAATCAGTGAATGAGGGGCGTGGCCTGGGCACTGGTATAATGATGGGACATGGATCTGTAAATGCTGTAAGGGGTATCTGCTGATGATCAAGTCTGAGGACAGGAACTTCATTGCACTGGGGGTCTTGGAGGAGGAAGAAGAGTTGGTATGAAAAAGGCAAGGGAGAAGCAAAAACACACACATCTACCCTAAGGCCTTGAACTATACATAGCAGGAAAAGAAAAAGCAAAGCCCCACTAGACAAGGTTGCAGAGAAATTGCATGGTCTGGGGGTGGAGGGGGAAGGTGAACTCAGAGATGGACCATCCAGATGCCCCTCCAAAGAAGGGCTTGATGTCCCCCAGCTGGGGGGTTTCTTCAGGCCTGCAGAGAACTGCTTCCCTGAAGGGCACACGCCTCCAGGATGGCCCATGTCCAGTGACTGTTTGCAGCGTTGCTCAGGTAAATGTGTCTAGCCATTTCAGCAACCTCAGGACATTGTTGATGTGCTCCATGCCTTTCTGAGCTCCCTGTGGAGTTGGTCAGGATTTGTAGAGCCTGTATTGCAGCTCAACAGCTCCCTCTGGCCTACCCTTCTTCCTCCCACTCCCTTCCACCAGGGTTGATCCCTAATAAAAATCCTACATGCCAAACTCCTTTTCAACCTCTGCTTTTAGAGGCTCCAACCTAGGACACTTAAGGAATAACCAAGATCTGGTGAAGAATGTTCAGGGATGAAGCTCAAGACAGAGGTGTCTTCTGATGACAATCTTTCTGTCCATAGAACACGGTGACTTTGAAGAATAGGACATAGTGTGAGATTGGATCTGATTAGAGGGTTAAGAACTGCGTGATGACCTTGGGAACTGATATTTTGGTGGCAGCAAAGGTAAACGTGGATATAAAGCCACAGGTTCTGGCTGCTGAGACATCAGGCAACATAGATTTCTACTTAACATTTGCTATTTTCTCTTTTTAATAAAGAGAGGGCAGGCTTTTTAGCAGGAATCAGTGTCAAGCTGCTGCAACTCCATACCTTTGTTTTATTTCTATAGAATTTATTATTACTGTTACTGTTGTGAGTGAAGCTAGGTTTCTTTTTATGATCATGACAAGGTTTCCTTTTAAAATAAATTTAAGTTTTTAAAAATGTTGATAAAACTAGTGCAAAAATTTGGAAGATTGTACATAAGTTCAATTAATACCTGCCTTGTAATTTCTTAGGATCCTTCCAACTCTGATATTCCATTTAACAAGCACAGAAATCCAGCACCAGGTATTTTAAACACCAGTCATGGGGTGCTCCATTCTTAAGCATTGCCGCATACCTCGCATGACCGCCCATCCACCGGCAGACAAATGCACGTGGCACACATGCACACGTGCTCACACACACACACACACACACACACTGCTTAGCAAGTCCTAGTTGCCCCCTCTGTCAGTGGAGGCATGGGGAAAGCAATGGTGACAGTAAATCACTCTCAATGCCATGAATTAATCAGGACCCCCATCAGCCCTCCTCCTCCCAGCCAGACACACTGTAAACATATGTCGCGGCACCCCAGGTGACAAGGACCCACTGCATTAGCTGAGAGCTCAGTTTGTATGATAGACTTCTGTGCGTGTTGGCCCTTCTTCTCACCTCCCCTCCCCACCCCCCACCCCAAATTCCTGAACTCCCAGTAACCACAACAGGATCATCTGCTCACTTTTGAATTTCCAATATTGAATGGCTGGGAGAGACACCTTCTAAATTCTTTAACACCATAATTACTGCAAAAGCCCCTGGCTTCTTGTGGCACAGGCCGTCGTGGAAAATGCCAGCATCCTTATGAGTGTTGTTCCCCTACCTACGGGAATCTGGAACTTGATTTGCTTCAACTCCACCTCCTTGCCTTCCTCTTGGTTACCTTTCCTTCCCAGGTTCTCTCTTCCTTTGGAGGCATCTAGAACTAGCTTTATGTTCACCTTGGAGAAATTTATTTCTGCTTCAGAGGGTCTGTGGGGCAATCTGATTGAAGATTTTTTTCCCCAGCCTGGCTTTGTTGCAGAGGCTCATATAACGTAGTTGTCACTATTAAGACTGGAATTTATTCATCTAAAACCAGTCATGACTGTAAGAGACAGGGGTGGGGCTGGGGTTCCTTTTCGTGAGGAAAGGGAAAGCAAGAGTCGTTTGTTTCTTTCATTCCTTTCCCCCTCATACACAGACCCAGACACTTTTTTTCTACATCTATTTTATTGCAGAAGAAGCTAATCACTAAATTAGTTGAAATCTCATGAGCATGCCATTTTTCTCATGGAAAACTGTGGCAACATTCCACTTTAATAGCCCAGTTGTGCTCCAAGCTCCCTTCTCATGCCCATCACTTCACAACCACCCCCCACCCCCACCCAAGCGCTTCCCCTGCAAGGAAACTTAGGTGGCCCAGGTGATACCTTCCAAGGAGACCAGTCTCCATTCTCCACCTTCCAACTGGGCGTGGGGGGGGGGGTCCTGGTAGAGACCTCCAGCATGCACTCACAGCTTCTTCCAGCTCCTACCTCAATAAGTGGCTTCCTTTAATCTTAATGTGTTTCCTCCAGGCCAGGCATTTTCACATCCATTTGAATCTGCATTCCTTAGGCCACACTAAAATAAGAGTACAAACAACATTTCTTGGCTCTAATTCCATCTGCCCTATGGGAGATCCAGTCCCATCACATTTCTCCTAGACAGCATGGGGAGGTATCTGGATGATCCAAGAACTTGCTTTCTCTGGCATCCTCATGCACCTGCTGTTTTTGTCTCTCCTATAATATCTTGCTGGTGTGATACTGTCTATCCTCACAGGTGACCCAAATGCTGGCAACACTTCCCCCATCCCACCCTAAAGTTACTGCCGTGGTATTGGTTCCTTCTCCTGGTAGAAATTGGCAGCACCTGGCTTAAGATACGGACACTCCCAGTGCACCCTGGAGTTTTGTTTTTAATCCTCAGTGCTGACCTTCTCAATGAAACTTCTTGCCTACCTTCACTGTGATGAGGGTTTTAAAAAAATAGTTTTATGATTACTTAGCATGTCCTATAGGGGTTATTTGGCATCTATTGAATGGTCTTTCATTTTTAGAGTTTTAGTGAAACAGAGAAAATCCTTGTTTAACATTTAGTTTATCTCATTTAATTCTCATGACAACCCTATGAAGTAGATAATATTAACATTGCCATTATACAGATGAGGAAGATGAGTTTTAGTGAAGAAGGACTTGCTCACGTAACGTCCATGGTGTTATTAGTTCTCTAGGGATGCTGCAATGAATGACCACGAACTAGGCAGCTTAAAAGAGCAGAAATGTATTCTTTCCCAGTTCTGGGGGCTAGAAGTCCAAAGTCAGGTTGTTGGCAGGGGTGAACTTGCTCTGAATGCTCTAGGGAAGCATCTTTCCTTGCTTCTTTCTATCTTCTGGTGGTTGCCAGCAATTCTTTGGAATACCTTGGTCTGTGGCAGCATAATCTTCATCTCTGCAGCCATCCTTACATGGCATTTCCCCTGTGTCTGTCTCTGTCTGCACATGGCATTGTCCTCTCTGTGTTTCTGTGTCCAAATTTGCCTCTTCTGATAAGGACACGAGTCACTGGATTTAGGGGCCACCCTAATCCAGTGTGACCTTATCTTAACTTGATGACATCTGCAAAGACCCTATTTCCAAATAAGGCTAGAGTCAAGGTATCAGGGATTAGTGCTTCAACATATCTTTCTGGGGAACACAAGTCAACGCACAACATGGTATATTTGGAATTCAAACCGAATTTTAACTTCAGGACCAAAATATTCTCTGTCGTCTCATTACAGTGTACATTTCCTGCAAAGAAAGTTCAATATTTACCTCCATAGAACTCTTATACTTATCAGACTGTTTGTGCTGACTTTTTTTTTTTTTTTTTTTTTGCATGGGCAGGCACCGGGAATTGAACCCAGCTCTCTGGCACGGCGGGCAAGAATTCTGCCACTGAGCACTTGTGCTGACTTTTGATTCAGAAACATGGACATTGTAAGAACTAGTGTTGGCACTAGTAATTCTTGAAGGTTGTCATATGCCTCTCTTAGAGGTCCCTGGGCAGGCTTTAAGAAAATCTTCCCCTGAAGAGTACTTCCCTGTAACCAAGTTTGTGATTAGGAAGGTAGAGTAATGTTCTAGCTACTTTGTGTTCTATTTCTTACAGAAAAGTGTGGTATGAAGTATCTTTGCAGCCAGAGTCTAGAAAGAAGTGGCCTTAGCTTGATCTAAAATGCATGTGGTCTGTTTTCTGTCTCAACATCGAAAACATAACCTCTGACATTCAGAATGACAAAAAAAAAAAAAAAATCAGTCTGTGATCCTTTGATCTGTGAAAGTATACTGTTTTCATTTTATAGCATTGATGCTGGTGATGCTTGCTTGTAAATTAATATATAGTGTTTATACTTGCAGCAGTCATTTGGGAACCTCTGCTCAAAAGGATGCCATTGCCTGGCTGTTTTAAATACACCCAGAACAACTTACGTTTTAACTTGAGTATAATCCGTTTTTCTGGTGACGGGAATGTGGAATTAAATGCCTAAATTAATCCACATCCCTGTTGCCAATATCTATTTTTAGTGCGATTTAGTTGTTGGGGGGAAATGTACTGTTTGAGATTTATCCTGACCTGGAAAATGAAGGAAAAGACTTAGGTTGCTTTAACAGCACTTCTCAACAATATTTTTAACACACTTGGGATGGAATAGGACTGCTGGTAGAAAGGGTTATCTTGGGGGAAGATGCAGCTCAGAGAGGCTCATCCAGATCGGAGATTTCTCCAGCTGTCCAGGAGGAGGGGCTGGGAGCGGACTGGGAGAAGAGGGCTCCAGAGACAGCCCATTCCCTTTGGGAGCTTTGTTCCCAAAATGAGGGCTGGTGGCAAAGGAACAATCCCACAGGATTGATCCAGCCTCTGCAGAGGGGAGCTCAAATATATCAGGAGCAGATGAAAGCTGTGTTTGATTCTGGAGCTCGCCTGTGCTGCTGGCCCAGGTGGCATTTTCCATTTAGTACCATTCCATACTTTGCAGGAAAAGCACAGCAGGCTTATAATGCTTGAGTTTTTAAACATTCAGAAGGCTGTGATGCTATAAATAAGCTTCCTGTGTCAGAGATTAAATCAACCAAGATGACTGCCATGCCAACTTTATTTCTGAAACAACGTGTTTTCAATGGAAATCAAAATACATGTTAATTCTTCCCTTCTGACAGGCTAATATGAGCCTGCAAAACTACAGTGGAGACCTACAGAGAGGATGCTAAGTAGCAGAAGCCGTACCTGCATGGCTTATCTGTTGGAGAAGACTGCAGCCACCTTCCTTCTGGAAGTCTTTAGCCTGAACCTGTGGCCTGGTGCTGCAGAATTGGGACTGGGCTGGGCAGCTTTCATTGGAAAACGACTTGGCTGTCGTGTTTGGGATAAATCAACGCAGAGCCCGTGTCTTTAAGATGATTAATAACTAGTTAGTGAATGACTGACATTTTTTTGCCCGTCCAATACTCATTCCTCCTTCTTTTGGTAACAGCATCCTGATTTTCTCTGGGAAACCATCTTTCTCCCACTCTCATTCCCCATGTTCTGAGTGGATGACTCCATTCACCAGCTCCAGAGAGGGTCCTAGGGCTAGCCAGTCACGGCCTTCCATCTCTTTGGCCTCAGCAGTTGGTTCAGTGGTGGGTCAATGCCTAACGTAGAGCAATTGGAAAAAACCCTGGACTTGTCTGGAATTACTGGGAAAGAAAAATTCTCTTTTTCATTGGTGTTACCAGGCTAGAGTTGCTGAGTTTCACTGTTGCTACCTGATTCTCTGCAATTGAAGCTGGGCTAGAATAAAGCAGAGAGAAGAGACGACGAGCATCCTTATGACATGGTTTGAGCACCTGGACACAGGCCTACCTGTAATTAGATGTTCCCTGGACTTGTTGCTTACACACATGAATATTATTCTTTTTTCATCAAAAGCAAGTTGGATTTCTGTCACTTGAAATTGGAACAGTCCTAATTCAATGGTCCAGGTGGTTAATGCAGTCAAACTGGTCAATTAAGTGACAAAATGTATACATGGAATTAGCAACCTGTTGCTAGACTGGATTTACTCTAACTTGGGGAGTTTGGTCTGGCAGCATGGGACAGATTCAGCTCAAGTGGAAGAGGATAGCCATAGGCGCCCCTGCAGCAATTGATGGTGGCCCTGCAAAGCTGGGGAGGGAGGCTGCCGAGTGATTGCTGAGGAGCTACTCCTGGGAGCTGTCCCGGGATGGAGATGATTTAGAACCCCTGCCTCTAGGAAGAAGTAGACTCTTAAGAAGGGACCCTTAGCCTTTGGGAGTAGCTTTAGGGATGTGGTAAGTTTATCCTCCCTTTCCTTAGCAAGATTCATGTCTTCTTTCCCAGAGTTATCCATGTAATTATCGGTACCTCAAGGAATCACAGAAAAACAGCCACTGGAGGTTCTAGATCACACATTAAGAAGCTGGGCAGGTAACTTATCTTTTATATATTACAAGATCTCTCATCTTGTTAGTTATACATTTGCTGGTCAAGATTTTTGAGGTCTTATTATGCCCCAGGCACCATTCTTGACACGTAGTATTTACTTTTATTTTTACAATGACACTTTGTGGTAGCTGCTATTATCCTAATTTTACAAATGAATATCTGAAATACAGAAAATCTGTGTGGCTTGTTAGAGGTCACATGACCTATAAGTTGGGCAAAACCCAAACCCAAGTCTAGAAGACACAAGAAGCCACATTGTAAATAACTTCACTGAATTTATAAATTGCCCTGCTAATGAGTCATGAAACCTACCAGTCCATTATGGTTTGAATCTGTAGGTCTAACTTAAATCCATCATGACACAGTTCAAACCCATTGCTTCATAGAGGTAATATGGCAATACATTGCTTCAAATCCCAATTAGGCATGTGATTTGTAGTAAGTGATTGAGTATCTGAGACTCATGGAGAGTGTGGTTGAAAAGTTTTATATTATTTTCCTTTTCCTTTTTTTTTTTAATTTGGGAGAATTACAAAAGGGAAGCATGCTTATAAAACTCAATACAGAAATAGAAAACAATGCAAAATTCCCCTCAGTGTATTTCTTCCACCCCGTTGCACCCCTGTGAGGTAATCAGTTTTAATGGTGGGTGGGCATCTTTCAACCCTTGTCTATTAATTTGCAGTCTTTTCACAACACATATATGCAGAGTTTATTTTTAAACAAAAATAGAATCACATATGTTGGTACCTGCCTATGTCATTCCATATAGATTTACTACAGTGTTTTTTTTTTTAACTTCTTTTATTGTATAACGTAACATACATACAAAGCAAAGAAAGAAAAAGCAGTAGTTTTCAAAGCACGTTTCAGCAAGTAGTTACAGACCAGATCCCAGAGTTTGTCATGGACTACCATACAATCCTCTCACATTTTTTTCTAGCTGCTCCAGAACTTTGGAGGCTAGAAGGAATATATATATATTTTAGCATCACAATCGACATTTTTCCTTTTTTGTGAAAAATAATATATATACAAAAAAGCAATAAATTTCAAAACACACCACAACAATTAGTTGTAGAACAGCTTTTGGAGTTTGGTATGGGTTACAAGTTCACAATTTTTGGTTTTTACTTCTAGCTGCTCTAAGATATAGAGACTAAAAGAAATACCAACATAATGATTCAGCAACTACAGTGTTTTGGATGGTTGCATCTAGCCCACAGGTATGGCTGTAAATATTTTGCTTCACCATTTGCTGACTGATGGATGTTTCAGTTGCTTCCAATTTTTTTTTATTATTATTTCAATCCCTGCTGCACTGAATACTCTTGTCCCCATATATTTGCTCACAGGTGTGATGATTTCTAGAATAAAGATCCCCGAAGTAGAATTGCAGGGCCATATAAACTTTTCTATAATAAAATCAATGCACAAGAGACCATTTTTAACATTATTAAAGGGATCCTGTGAAACATCCTAGAGCTTGCTAGGTTTCTTCTGTCCTTAGGATCCCTCTGGCCTGGGGACAATGTGCCTTCTTGGTTACTCTTTGTCATACTCCCACGGTAGCCTTCTTTATATTCGAGATCTCATCTGAACCTGCCTTTCCTTGATAGCCCAGGGATTATGTTTATTGTGGCAGATTTGGAGCCAGCTTCCAGAGCCGGGCACACCTCCCCTCTGAGCAATGCTGCCCACTGCAGACATCAGCTGGGGTCTCGAACTGCCACTGCACCAGGCAGCAGCTGCCTGTGCCCTCAGAGTTGCCCGTGGAAACATTCTGAAGTCACCATCAGTTGAGAGGGCTAGGGCACTTGTAAGCAAGGCTGCCTAAGACCTGAAGTTCCCCACCTAGGGCCTTGGAAAAAACTCATTAATCGCTTCATTCATTTCACAAATATTTTTTGAGCATGCACTTTGAGCCAAGAACTGTTCTAGGAATCAGGGATACAACCGATCACCAAAAACACATAAGGTCCCCCAGTTAAGGTGTCAGTAACAACATTACAGTGAAGTATGTTCTCTATTCCTTATGCAATTTAGGTTCGTGTCTTGCAAAAACATGAAAGTAAGTCAGAAAAGTGTTTTAGCAAACAGAACTAATCAACCCAAGGTGGGGTGAAGACAAATCTTCATTAAAAAAAAAGACAAAACCTACATTGCAATGGTAATGTGACAGATTATGGTGGTAGAAAATTAAATCAAATAATGTTAAGGAATTTGCCCTATCTCCCCTTCTCCTCCCACCCTGCTCCCCACTGAGTTGTTTCCTCTGGCCCCCGTGGAGGGGACCACTTGATCACTTCCCACCTGATTGGACCAGGATAGAACTTCTGACTCAAACTCAGCCAATTAGATTTTCTCCTGGAGAGCTGGCATTGTAACATCAGGACTCTGGTCAGGCTTTTGGGGGGCAGCTTAATAGGGAAACATTAAAAACATGGAACCATGTCCCGTCTCATGGACAAATGGAGCAGAGTAAGCCTCATCACAGAGAGAGGGGGAATGAAACAGGTGGAAGGAAAGAAGCAGAGACAAGAACTGTGAGGTCCCAGAAGGAGATGGAGGGGTGGAGCAGGTAGCTCCCTTCATGGCAGGATTCTCTCTTCAGTTCAACAGCACATCTTGTTCTTGGGTTCCTTGAAGCTTCTGAGTCATTCCAACAAATCCTTGTTTTTTTTCTTGAGCTTACATGATGTTTCCTCTTTCCCATAACCATCAACCCATGGTTAAGACAACATCTGCTCCCTCCTCTGATCTATTGAGAAAGAGGGCCATAGAAATGCTTCTTTTTGGTCTGTTCCTAAAGGCTAAACATGATACATTCTTGGAAGATATATTTTGTTTGACTCTATCTGCCATTTCTCTGGCGGTCTGGTCATTTTGGAAATGTACTGAACTCCGTCCTCAGGGACTCCCTAAAGAAGGCTCAGCTTGGAGGATGCATGAATCCATTTATTCATCAATTAGGGAGCGGTGGAAGCAGACGCTGTGTGGGTGGGGTGCTCCATACTGCTCTCTGCTGGTTGGAAATGGGGGACACGGCTCATCCCCTGAGGAAGCCTCCCCAGAAATGTGGCCTCTCCTTGAGGCTGGTGAGGGCTCCACAGAGAAACTGACAACTCAGACATGCCAATTTAAACAAATTATAAAAGCTCAAGGTCAGTGAAAAAATGAGGAAATTCCCAAAGAGTTTCTGATCATTGGGTGGGGGTGAGGGGTAGGGAACAGCAGGACTGTCTGGGAAAAAATACTTCCTTTCAATGACTGGGGAATCCCAGAAAGACAAAAACAAGTTCATCTTCTTGCTCTAATTACACTAGCATCCGCATACACATGCTCACATTTTAAATTTATTGTTGTATTGCTGTGATAAGAAACACACACATCCATCACAGGAAAACTGGATGAATCGGAATAAAAAAGACTGGCTTTCCAGGCCAGGCAAGTTAACTTCAGTTCAGTTCAGTATCCCCATGGGAATCTCAGTCAAGATGAATCTTTCCTTTTCCCAGAAGCTTTGAAAGAAATGGAACTTAATAACCTTGATAGAGGAATTTGTTGTGAAAGACACTTTAAAGGACAGAGACGCATCTTCTCCCTTCTCCCAGCCCCCACTGCCTTGTTGCCTGTGGCCCATCCACTGCTATCCACGCTGACAACAAACAAATCTAACCACGCTGCAGGGGGACCCAGTGCAGATGCCGATGCCCCCGAATTCCCATCGCCTCTAGGTCCCCTTTGTGGGTTTTCTCGCTCACGCTGGCACTTTGCATACAGTGCTGAGCAGCAGGGCATTAAGGAACAAATCTGGTTTCTTTCTTTGTCTTTATTCCCCCTTCCCTTCCCTTCCCCCACCCTATCCTCTCCTTTAGATCAGTGCCTTCAGCTGTGTATAAATTAAGCGCATTCTTGTGCTTTTGCAGGTCACATCTGGGATATTCTGGGCATCTCTGGTATAAACTCTGAATTTATGAAACCAGTAATTTGCTGCTCCCAGCTTATAATGTGTGACATTGTCACTGTTTGCTTAGAGTTTTTGGTATCTGATGTTCTTAATGTTAAGGTCAATTTTATTGATACTGAACTCCATGCCCTCGTTTCTTTCCCCATTGCGTTTTTTTGAGGTGCACACAGAGAGGGTAACTAATCTTAATATCTTGTGTTCACAATTCTATTTAGCATGAAATCAGTAACTGACATATTAATTATAATAATCTGTTAAATATACTTTACCTACATGTTAATTATGGGAGACCATTCTCATTTATTTCTCTGGGTAGCCTATTAATTCAACCCAGATGGTACAGCTTTGTGAGACGGTAACACAGAGCATTTGCAGAATAAATCATGTTGCCAAGATACAGCAGCAAAAACGTTATCACATCTGAATAAGCTTTAGTATGATATAACCATGAAAGAAAACTTACCTATTACTCACAGACCGGAGCTTAGCTAAAACAGGATCAGTATGCCAAATGTTTAAAAAATGTTTTTTGGACATATAATAGTTTCCTCCAAAAGAGTTGATTCTTTATTTAAGCCCAATGCCCCATAAATAATTCTAAAAGGGGGAAATGGAATCCTGACGCAGGGGTTCATGATAAATTGGGGGTTGGGGGGGAGGGAGGCAGCTGTGCTTTTCTTGGAAGTTCTGATGTCAAGACTGGCGTCATTTGGGGAAGTATTGAAACACCCCTTCCTGCTTCCTCCATTTTCTTGCCTTCCTTTATTCATGGAACTAATAGGCAGAGCCCTGGGCTCCATCTCATGGAGGTTCTCTAATCTGGGGCCATGTTTATATTAGGGAGACTGAGTCATATCTGACTTACCATTGATTTCAATGATGAAGATTGAGATTAATTAATGGGGCTCCAATATCATCTTTCTGGGGAAGATCTAGCTCCCCTGGCCAGAGAGACTTTCCATTCGGTAATGAGATTCGATGAGTTATTTACTTACTAATTATTTTCATGAAGAACTGTACTAGTTCTTGGGCTCTGTCTTCTCAGCATTTCTGATCCAGTGGGCAGGCAATCATAATATGGTGTGTCTAGTACTAAGCTCAGGAACTGTGGCTGCCAGAGCACAGGACCCAGCTTCTCTCACCTTGTATTTCCCTCAGCCCTGCCGCGGGCCCTTCTTCTCTTCCACCAAGTCCTTCCCGATGTTGCAAGTTTTCATCAAGCTCTCCCTCCTCTGATGTTCATAACTGGTTTCATATTTGAAGACAAGCAAGGGTGAGGACCCCTCCTTTGCTTCTTGACTCCTATCAACACTTGTACGGGTGCATCCACCCCTGCTGAGGTGTTCGAGTGCATCACCTAACTTGTCTGGCCCCACTTCTCCTCCCATGACGGACAGCTAGCTTGTAGAAACTTCTTCTACAGCTGGCCAACTTATCAATTAGCTTCGCCTTGGTGACTTTTCCACATATAAATATAAATATAAACATTGTGAGATTATGTTTGGTGATTACTTTTTGTCCGCTAAATCTGAAAACAGCTGCCTCTCCATTCTTCCCCATAGTCCCCTCTCCTTTCCTTCATAGCATTGGCCACAATGTACAAACAGGTTAATTTATTTTCCCTTTTTCAGTCTCCACTATCTTTTTAAAAAATTTTTTATTATAAACAACAAACACATAAACATTCTTGACATACAGACATTCTTGAGATGGTTACACTTAATGGCTTGCAATATCATCACATAGTTGACCTTCCTCACCATAATCATTATTTTTTTAAACATTTGCATCTCTCCAGCAAAAGAAAGAAAAAAGAAAAAACATACATGCCGCACCCCTTACCCGTCCCTCTCATGACCACCAGTATTTCAATCTACTTAGTTTGTTTTAACCTTTGTTCCCCCTATTATTTGTTTAATTCTTATCCATATTTTTTACTCATCTGTCCATACCATAGATAAAAGGAGCATCAGACACAAGGTTTTCACAATCACACAGCCACATTGCAAAAGCTATATCATTATACAGTCATCTTCAAGAAACATGGCTACTAGAACACAGCTCTACATTTTCAGGTACTTCCCTTTAGCCACTCAAAGACACCATAAACTAAAAAGGTGATATCTATACAATGCATAAGAACAACCTACAGCACAACCTCTCGACTCTGTTTGAAATCTCTCGTCCACTGACACTCCACTTTGTCTCATTTCTCTCCTTCCCCTTTTGGTTGAGAAATTTTTCTTAATCCCTTGATGCTGAGTTCCAGTTCACTCTAGGATTTCTGTCCCACGTTGCCTGGGAGGTCCACACCCCTGGGAGTCATGTCCCATGTAGAGGCAGGGAGGGCAGTGAGTTCACATGCTGCGTTGGTTTAGCAAGAGAGAGAGCCCACATCTGCGCAACAAAAAAGGCTCTCTGGGAGTGACTCTTAGGCCTAATTTTAAGTAGACTTAGCCTATCCTTTGCTGGGATAAGTTCTCACAGAGGCAAAAACCAAAATAGAGGGCCCTATTGATTTGGCTGTCCCCACTGTCTGCGAGAATATCAGGACTTTTCTCCAAATGAGGAAGTTGAATTTTTCCACCTTTCTCCCCATTCCCCCAAGGGGACCCTCCAAGTACCTCTTTATTCACTGTTCAAATCACTTGGGATTTATTGGGGCATCACACTAACCTGGACAAACCAATAAAATCTTATGTCCTATTCAAGGTTCCAGATACCATAAGGTCAAACAGGTTAATTTTGATTTGCCTGACCATCTGTGCTTTCTTCTGCCTCTCTCACTGGACTTCATGTTTTGTTGGGACGGAAACCATGTTTGCTTTCCTCATCATTGTATTCTGAGCATATACCACAGTGCCTGGTACACAGTCAGTGTGCAACAGATAAAAATATCTTGAGTGAATGACTGCATTATTTTTCTAAAATTGAAGGTCCTTAACTCATGGGGCGAGCCCTTGGCTTTCAGAACACATTTCAGATATGTGCTTTTAAGCTTGGAGGAAGAAATGAAAACTGGAGGTACAGAGTGGGAACTGCAAACCAAAAAATATGCCGGTGTCCAGAAAATAGCCTTTTGTACCAATAATTAGTATTTATTTAAATGATTTGCCAGAGGATGAACTTGTCAAGTCATCTGGATTGGTGACTGCCCAGCTGGATGAGGAGAGAGATTTACTTGCAGAGCAAGGAATGCAGGATAGGGGAGAAATTGGGGGCATCCAAATAGCAATTCTAACAAGCCTCTGAATTTCAGAATGACATAGTTAGTGTAGAATTGACTTTGAGTTTTAGATTCTGCTTACCTTTGTTTTCTAAGAAATAACCAACCTTCCTTCCATTCTTCCATCTTTCTCAGTTGCCTATCTTCATTTGTTCCTTCATTCATCCATTCTTTCATTCATTCAGCAAATGCTTCTCTGAATACAAGAAACATCCTGGTTCTGGATCTTGCTGGAAAGTGACAATTAGAGAAGTGGGTGGGTAAGCCTTAAGACACTAGGAGTAAAGAACACCCTTGGATTGAAGGGCCAGGGGCCAGGCCTCGGCAGAAGGTTTCCAACTGAAAGACTGTGTTGAGCCAGTTTTGATCCCTGGCTTCTTTTTTGAGAAAGAGAGTGAGAAAGGACTGGGGGCTGACATAGCCACTGAACCCTCTGAAATCACAGCTGAGCCCCACTCGCTGGATTGAACATCAACCAGGACTCCACATCCACTACATGGTTAAGAGGAACTTCTAGCTGGGGAATATAAAATTGTAAATGGCACAGATAACGTCAGTCTGAGTTACTGTTTTCAGAATGACACAGATGTTAGGATAAGGGAGCATAAATGGAAATTAAAGAGAAACAAATTCAGAACAGATGTCAGGAAGCATTTTTTTCATGCAGAGAATCACAAATGTGTGGAATGGCCTACCAGGCTCGATTGTTAAGGCAAAGACACAGGGGACATTCGAGAACTGATCAGATGGCATCATGGGGGAATTAAGCAGTAAAAGAGGAAATGAGTGTGCATACGGCGACTGGCTTTCAGCTAATCCAAAGCAATGTCCATGTTCTTATGTTCCTGATGCTTACATACTTACCTTGGATAAACGCACGTAATTTCTTTGCTTTTAGTTTTCACAGATTGCACCATTCTCCCAATAGTTATTTTCACATCATAAAGATGACATTGGCAGAGCAGGAGAGATCCCCTTTCCTGCAGGTTTTTCTTTCTTTTCTCTCTCTCTCTCTCTCTCTCTCTCTCTCTCTCTCTATATATATATATATATATATATATATATATATATATATATATATATTTTATTTTTTTTTTGGAGGGAGAGTGTTGCTTTTCATGAATTGTGCATGGAAAATGAATGTTTAAAATTTGTATATCTAACACCAAACAGCAGGTTATCAAAGTAAACCAACCAGCTCTCTGTACCACCTTTCGGAGCTGGAGTTCTAATTTCCACCAAGTACATGATCACCAAGGGGTCCATTGGAGAAGCCTCTAGAGGTTTCCTTGCTTCTGCCCCTTCAGCAAATGGCCTGGGAGTGCCTGAGTTCTTTTAAAAATATCACATGCAGGGAAGAAGGAAGTTAAACTAGTTGTCACCTTTCGACAACTACTTATTAAAAACAATTTGAACCAAGGACCGGGCAACAGGAAATCTGCAGGTCCATGACCCCTTGTTTTTCTTTCCATTTGTGCCTTCAGAGCAGCCCTAGAGAGACTGTGCTCAGGTGCCCCTTTAAGAGAGTATTGTTTGAGAGTATAGCTTATGATAATAGTAAAAGAGAGAGGAAAGCAAAGACTCTATCCCCAAGGGAAGTTGGTTGAGGATAAAAAGTAGAGTAGAACCTCATTAATCTGGACCCTGCTAATTTCAAATGTATGAATAATTTAGACCCACTAGCTGGACTCAAGTTTATCTTTGTACTAGATATGGAAAAAAGGTTTGCTAAGCAAATAAATAGGTTAAACTAAAATTGAAGGTGGGAGATATATAGCCTACTTAAGAGAACAAATTGTTTTCATGTACTTAATAGAACCATCTGCATGGGAACAATGAATAGGTCAATTATACGTAAGCCTGATCTATTCATTAATCTCGGTCTGCTTGGTATCCATACTTAGTGAATTTCTGTCGGCATTAGAGGGATCAAATTGAATGGGAGGGGTGGGCCTTGAAATTTTGTATTTAAGGCATTTGGTTGATTTATGCTGCTCTTTCATAATTTACTTTAGATTTATAATGCTCTAAAGACCCCTTGACAACTCTTTCTTGGACCATATTTATCCCTTTCATCATTTAAAGTTAGGAGGGTAGAAAAATGACCTCACAGAACACAGTCTTGGGTAGTGTTGGCACCTGAGCAAGTAAGGAAAGCTTGTTTTGACAGCTTCCTTGTTACTTTGCAAGAATGGGGATGCTGCATGTTAACAGGTCTGATTCTAGTTCAATTTCTGCTAATAAATACCCATGTGGCTTTAGGAAAGCCACTTATTCTCTCTGGTCCTCAGTTTCCACATTTATAAAAATTGGATAAGATTAATGATATCTAAAGACTATCAACTCAAAAATTCCATTATCCAGTCATCAATTTTCTCTAAGACAATTTCTCATAAGTGAACTATATATGCAATTATCATGTTATTTTGTTCATCAAATGATATAGCAAATAAAGTATAGCGTATAAGCAGTAAGTAAAGAGTAAATAAATAGGAAGACATTATTATAGAATCTTTGCTGTTGCCATAAACTGAAAATTAACTCCTTCATCCTTTCCTTTCTGACTTTCTTTTTTCCTTCATCATCTATGGACTTAATAAGATTTTTCCATCAGGTAATATTGGAGCTTTCATCGACCCTGCCCCCTCATCCCAGCTTGTTTAGCTTGCTCTCCTCAACATGTTAAACAGAGACACAGAGCAGTGTGTTAAATGCAAGGTGTGGGAACAGAAGCACCCTCTTGTTCAGAGGATCAGTGAGCAGTGAGTTGGAACACTGGAGAAGGGGGGAGATAGTTTTCTCTCAATTGGAGATCTTGTTGTCGCTTTGCTAGACACCCTCAAGCCCTCTAATGAATGAGTTGTGCAGACTTTGATTCTAAAGCAGGAGATGGACATATTTAGCAGCCAGCTGGCATATATTTGGCTTTAGACTTAAGTTTCATATCAATCTTTGGTCCTGCCAGTCACTGACTCATAAAATAAATTAATCAATTAAATATTGATTTTATGTACCATTTCCATTTAAGTGATTTTCAAATAATGCTTTATCAATGTACATTTAAAACCTTTGCTGTTTAAACAAGTCACCACTTAGCCCTTCACAGTTGTAAGCTCAGAGACCAACACTGAGTTGGACTACCTTATCTATCATTGGCTGAAGTCGCTATCTCCTTTAACGTGCTTTTGACGCATTAAACCAGTGCTCTATTCTGCTATTGAGAAATTCAGTAGCAGAATAGCTTCAGAGATTTGCTAAAATCATACGTAAATCTCATTGGTATGTACTGTGTACAAATAAGGAGTTCTCTACAGAAAATAAGAGTGGAGCCAGGAGAGAAATGTAGCAGGTGCCATGGGTAGATTTTGTGGGGTACGAATTTTTATGTCTTTTTTTTTTTTTTTTTTTTGCATGGGCAGGCACTGGGAATCAAACCTAGGTCTTCAGCATGGCAGGCAAGAACTCTGCCTGCTAAGCCACTGTGGCCCACCCTGGGGTATGAGTTTTTAATGAGAGCCTCCAGTCCTGCTACATCCTCACAGCAACAGGACACTGCATCCCAAGGACTATTTGGGTGACTTTTATTTAAATGGACTCATTAAGTTTGGAGGGTCAGTTTCTATAGAATCACAAACTCTGGTTTAAAAAAATGTATTGGTGAGGTCATTTGACATCCTTAAAAACAAGTCCAAATGGATTCAATTCCCTGTACAATTGGTACTGTGGCATTTGTCATTTCTAACATTTGTTAGTAAGCCTTATTTTATTTCTCTTTTTGTTGACTGCTTGCCATGTGCTCAATCCTGTGAAAAGTAATGGAAGGGTCACAGAAAAATATTTTGTCCTCCTGTATTTCCAGAAGTTTACACTCTCAGAGAAGCGCAAGGCATAGAGACCAAAGATTGAAAATGGTAGATGTGACTCACAGATGCATTTTGCTTGGTGTGTACGGTGATTTACCACCATAGATAAGCAAATAGATAGAATTAAAAACTAAAGCGTGATTTTTTGGCCAACATTTAGAAATCATGATATTTCACTTGAAAATTGAGACATAGGCCTTCTCTTAAAAAATGTCAAAAGATTTGAAAATGCAGGTCCTGAATTCCCGTATGGCAACAACCGGCTGGATATGAGTAGTTGCTACTTCCTTCTGTGGCCAGTTCATCAGTCCCCACCACTCCCTATTGCATTACTCCAGCCTGACTCACTCAGTTACCTTACCTGTTGTTTTGGGTTGCTAATGCTGATGAAATGCAATATACTAGAAATGGACTGGCTTTCAACAATGAGGATTTACTATCTTACAAGTTTACAATTCTAAGATAGTGAAAATATCCAAATTAAGCCATCAACAGGATGATACCTTCTCTGAAGACTGGTTACTAGTGAGCTACGGTTCCTCTGTCAGATAGCAAGGCACATGGTGACATCTGCTGGACTTTTTCTCTTGGGTTTCATTGCTTCTATTTTTTGGCTTCAGTGGCTTCTTCTCTTCAGCTACCCTGGGTGTGTCCTTGTCTCTCAGCTTCTCTCTGGGGCTTTTTTCCATGAGCTTCTCTGGGTTTTCTGTGTGTCCTTTATCATCTTACAAAGGACTCCCATAGAAGGATTAAAGGTCAACCTTGAATGACGTGGGTTACATCTCAATTGAAATAACCTAACAAAAGGCCCCACCTACAATAGTTCTACACCCACAGGAATAGATTATAAGAACATGACCATTTCTGGGATACATACAACACTTCAAACTATCACACCTGTCTTGCTCCAGTATGCAACATTTTTATCTGCAGTCTTTGGAACAGATGCATAGCACAAACACACAAATAAAAACACAAGAAGGTATGTAATTCCATGATCAAATGAAAGGTACAGATAAAAATGGTGATCACAAGATCACTAACAAATATTTGCTCTTGTTATCTGAAAATCCCTTTTTGTCATGATGGAGTTTGAAGATGTCTTGAAAAATCATTAATAGTTATGAACTGAAAATTTCAAATGCCTTGAAAAAATAAATGGGAGAAGAAAGAATGCTATCTGTGTGATAATGTTGCTTTCTCTGGCTTGCATTCCCATCTGCTTTCAGAGTAGGAGAAGGGGTAGCACTGTAGCTAGGGATAATTCAGTTTAATGTGTATGGGATTGTCACCACATGAATGGCTACCAGCATGCACATGGCAGAAGAGTCTGAGGCCTTTGGAGGTATAAATATCTGTGTGTCCAGGAAGACTGAGCCAAGGGTAGCCACTGAGTAGACACCTACATTTTTTTCTGACAGTTGATATGATCCCAAGATCAAGCTGTGAGAGATACATTAAGTGGAAGATGTTCAATAGGGTAACGTGTCCAGACTGACAAGTCAGAGCAGGATTAAAAGGAGAAGATGGAAGACCTTAAAAAACAATTTAAAAAACATGCATTCATGTGATACAATTAATACATATTGTTAAATTAACTTTATTTATTTGCATATCTAGGCTCTGTCTTAGTTGACAAATATCAGAAGCAACTTAAAAGAAAATAAGAAATACAATGAAAAAGAAAATAAATCAGAGTCATGGGAAATACAGATAAAATCATCGAGAAGTAGAGGAGGGGAACTTCTGGAGAAGATGGTGGCGTAGGGAGCTCCAGGACTCAGTCCTTTCATCAAAACAGCTATTAAGTAGGTTGGAATGGTCTAAAACAACTGTTCTGGGCTCTGGAGACCAGCAGAAGCATCCAGGGCAGAATGGGAGGAAGAGGTTGATAATCTATGGGAAAGAACAGCATGTTGCTCACCATGCACAGTGGCTGCTGGTGCCTATGTCCCCCTTTCAAGTTAAGTCACTGAATAGGATTCTAGAGACAGACAGGGAGATAAAAGTCCTCTTCTCCAAGAACAGGGGTGAACATGTTTGATCATCGATCATGTCTTTTGACTAGCTAATTCAGATCGCTGGGTCCTGGCTCTGAGTTGGTGTTTCAACTTACTGAGGACAAAGGCATCAGCAGTCATTGTTTCAACCCTGCCCAGACAGAGCTGGTGGAGATTTAAAGACAGCACTTTCTGAGAGCTCTGGCAGACAGTTAGCAGAAGGACTGCATTAACTGTGCAGGCCAGGAAAAGCACAGATTTGGAGAGCCATCAAAGAGGTTTGGTGTCCTTCCTGATCCTTTCTGAAGGCACTTTGGAGCTGGTGTGCACCTCTTCATGGTTTCCTGACCCTACTTTTGTTTGGAAATACTGACTTAGGAAAGTTCTCTCCTGGGTGACCCTCCTCCTAAAATTTGGCCTCTAGACAAAAGCAGCTAGGGACAACAAAAGAAGTGTAAAAACTTATAGTGGTAAAACAATAGTAAACAGAACAGACCAAGATACCTGGAGGAGGAACAGTGGAAGGGAGCTTTCTCTTGGAAGTGAAACAATTGCACAAAAAATTCAATATTAAAAACTGTACCACATAACCAGGGCAAGAATCAGATGAAGAAGAGGTAAAAAAGTGAATTAGTTATATATGGGCTATTCTGGAGTATAGAATAAGGTGGACTAAACATCAAAGAAGAGCCTTATCACAAAGCCATCAACAATGAAATGAGAGAGAAACCAACTTTCAGAACTCTTTAAAATAATCAGATAAGCAAACATTTAAAAGCCATATGAAGGAATGGAAATATATGGCCCAGAGGATACACAAAATTGGGAGCAAATAATCAAAGATATTCAAACATATCGCTTAGATCAATTCAAGGAAATGAAGGCTATTAAGACAATGTATGTGTATAAAGAATTCTAAAGTGTAAAGAGAAACATAACAGAAATTATGGAGATGAAAGGCACACTAGAAGAGATTAAAAATACACTAGAGGCATACAACAGCAGATCTGAACAGGCAGAAGAAAGAATCAGCAAACTAGAAGACTTGACAGTTGAAATTTTACAGACAGAAGACAGGCAGAGAAAATAATAGAAAAAATTGAGCAGTGCCTTAGGGATGTGAATGATACCATGAAGCACACAAACATATATGTCATGGATGTCTCAGAAGGAGAAGAGAAGGGAAAAGGGGCAGAAAGAATATTTGAGGAAATAATGGCTGAAAATTTCCTAACTCTTATGAAAGACAAAAATATATATGTCCATTAGAAGAGCAACATACTGCAAACAGAATAAATCCTAACAGACTTACTCCCAGAACATACTAATCAGAATGTCAAAAGCCATAGATAAAGAGAGAATCCTGAAAACAGCCAGAAAAAAGTTATTCCTCACATACAAGTGATCCACAATAAGACTAAGTATCAGTTTCTCACCAGAAACCAATAAAACTGTCCTTCAAAAATAAGGGAGAGTTTAAAACATTCGCAGATGAACAGAAACAGAGAGAGTTCATCAACAAGAGATCTGCCCTTCAGAATATACTAAAGGGAGTTCTGCAGGCTGAAAGGCAAAGTCAGGAGAGAAGGGCTTGGAGGAGAGTATAAAAATGAAGATTTACCAGTAAGGACAACTAAAAGCATAAAAAGGGAGACAAAAATAAGACATGACATATAGAGCCAAAGGATAAATATTGTTCAAGTAGGTCCAACATTTATAGTAATAAAATGGAATATTAATGAATTAAACTCCCCAGGTTGGCAGAATTGATAAAAAAAGCAATACTCAACTATAGGCTATTTACAAAAGACACCTCGGACTAAAAGATCCCAACAACCTCACAACAACCAAAGCCCAAGACAAGATGGCTTCACAGGTGAATTCTATCAATCATTCCAAGAAGAATTAAAACCACCTTGCCAAAACTCCTGCAGAAAATTGAACAGGAGGAAACACTACTTAATTCATTCTATGAGATCAAAATCATCCTAGTGCCAAAGCCAGATAAAGATAGTACAAGAAAGAAAGATTATGGATCATTTTCTCTTAGGACCCCAAATGCAAATATCCTCAACAAAATATTTGCAATTCTAATTCAACAACACATTTAAAGAATTTTATACCATGATCAAGTGGGTTTTATCCCAGGTATGCAAAGATGGTTCAAAACAAGAAAATCAATTAATGTAATATACCACATTTAGAAAACTAAGGGGAAAAACCCATAATCATCTTGATTGACACAGAGAAGGTATTTAACAAAATCCAGAACCCTTTCTTGATGAAAATACTTTGAAGGGTAGGAATGGAAGGAAACTCCCTCAACATGATAAAGCACAAATACGAAAACCCAAAGTTAATGCTGTACTCAATGGTGAAAGAGTGAGAGCGTTCTCTCTAAGATCTGGAATGAGACAAGGATGCCCACTGTCACTACTGTTATTTAACATTGTACTAGAAGTTCTAGTTAGAGCAGTTAGTCAAGAAAAAGAAAGAAAAGACATCCAAATTGGAAAAGAAAAAATAAAACATTCACTATTTGTAGATCACATGATCCTGTAGATAGAAAGTACCCCAAAATCTACAACAAAGCTCCTAGAGCTAATAAACGAGTTCAGCAAAGTGGCAGGATGCAATATCAACATGTAAAAATCAGTAGTGTTTCTATATACTAGGACTAATCAATTTGAGGAGAAAATTTAAAACTTCCATTTGCAATAGCAACTAAAAGAATCAAATATCTAGGAATAAATTTAACCAATGATGTAAACGTCATGTACACAGAAAACTACAGAGCACTGCTAAATGAATCAAAGAAAACCTAAATAAATGGAAGGACATTCCATGTTCATGAATTGGAAGACTAAATATTGTGAAGTTGTCAATTCTACCCAAATTGATTTACAGATTCAATGCAATCCCAATCAATATTCCAGCAATCTCCTTTGCAGAAATAGAATAGCCAATGATCAAATTTATTTGAAAAGGTAAGGGACTACCAATAGCCCAACACATCTTGACAAAGAAGAAAAAATTTGGAGGACTTATACTCCCTGGCTTTAATGCATATCACAAACTACAGTAGTCAAAACAGCATGGTAGTGGCATATATATATATATTAACCAATGGAATTGAATTAAGCATGCAGAAATAGACCTTCATATCTATGGCCAATTGATTTTTGTGAAGGTTGCCAAGTTCACTCTACTGGGTGAGAATAATCTCTTGAACAGGTGGTGTTGAGAAGGCTAGATATCCATATGAAGGAGAATGAAAGGTATATTCTTTCACATATATAAAAATTATCCCAAAATGGATCAAAGACCTAACTATAGGTAGCAGGACTGTAAATCTCTTAGAAAAACATGTAGGAAAGCATCTTCAATACCTTGTAGTGGTGGTGGTTTCTTAGAGTATACCCAAAGCACAAGCAATGAAAGAAAAAAGTAGATAAAAAATAAAAAATATTGTGCATCAAAGGAATTTGTCATGAAAGTGAAAAAAAACAACCTACTCAATGGAAGAAAACATTTGGAAACCACATATCCAAAAAAGGATTAATATTCAGCATATATAAAGGAATCTTATATCTCGACAAAAAAAGATAAATGACCAAATTAAAATATGAGCAAACAGCTTGAAAAGACATTTCTCCAAAGAGGAAATACAAATGTCTAAAGCGTATGAAAAGATGCTCAATGTTACAGTGATTAGGGAAATGCAAATCAGAACCACAGTGAGCATTTCACACCGACCATAATGGCTACTATTAAAAAAACAGAAAACTACAAGTATTGGAGAGGATGTGGAAAAACAGAAACACTCATTTATTCTGGTGGAAATGTAGAATGATGCAGCTTCTGTGGAAGATAGCTTGGCAGTTCCTCAGGAAGCTACGTATAGAATTTGCATATGATCCAACAATCCTATTACTAGGTATATACCCAGAAGAATTGAAAGCAGGGATTTGAACAGATATTTGCACACCAATGTTCATTGTGGCATTATTCACAATTGTTAAAAGATGGAAGCAACCCAAATATCCATGATCTGATGAATGGATAAAAAAACGTTGTGTATACACACACACACACACACACACACACACACACACAATGGAATATTATTCAGCTGTAAAAGGGAATGATGCATGCAAAAACATAGATGAACCGTGAGGACTTATGTTGAGCAAAATAAGCCAGTCATAAAAGAACAAATATTGTATGATCTTACTTTTATGAACTAATCATAATAAACCAACTCATAATGTTAGAACGTGGAATATAGGTTACCAGAACATAGATTGGGGTTAGAGAATGGGGAATGGATGCTTAACGTGTACAGAATTTCTATTTAGGTTGATGGTAAAGTTTGCAATAATAACACTGTCTTGTGGTGTTTATAACATGAGAAGTGAAATATAAAACCACACTAACATACAGGGTAAGGTTATAAGGTTATAATTGTAGGGTTAAAATTTGGTGTTGAGCTTCCTGGAATCCAAAGCAAAAAGTAAAATAGCACTACTTTCAAAACCATTTTGTCTATAAAGATTTCATTCTTAGTCCTTAGGAGAAATAAAACTTACTTGTGAAGCCAAAACTAAAATTCTAATTTGCCATTTAAAGAGGATACACTGGACGGTGTCCTCAAAAACATCCCTATAATGAATGAAGTCATGTGTTTGTTTACCAGTTTCTCAAAACATCTTTCTATATTAGCCAAGGGTAAAACATCAGGATATGGCTAGGTGAAGGTTGTTTTATCAGTGGCCAATACAATGTGATTAATCACTCAACTTGAGATTGTTCTCTGATTGGCAAAAAGACCATTTTTCTCGACCCTTATTCTTGATTAACATATTGAAATGACATTTGTGAACATATTTGGAATAGTTTTAAGCCATGACATAATAATTACCTTATATATAAATGATCTACATGCACCAATTAAAAGACAGAGATTGGTAGAATGTATTAAAAATATCAGCTGTCTACAAAAAATCCTCATTTTAAATATTTGATGCTAGTAAAATTTTGAAGCACCAAAAAGCCTGGTAAACTTATACCTTGCTTATGCTGATAAAAATTAGTCCAATGCTTTTGTAAGATGATTTTTCAAGTTGCTAATGAAAGGCTAAAATTCAAAACAAAAACAGAAACACAAAATAACTTAAGCATTGAGTAGTATTAAAACTGTAGTTCTTTTCTCAGCAACTTGTTGATAATAGTATGACATATTATTTGGATGAAATTGTCATCTTTTTTCTACCTGCATGACTCACAGACTTCAGTATATTCAATCACATCAGCTGTGCAAATGGTTCAGTTCAGTTAAGACAAAGGTTTGAAAATGTTGAGTTTTCTATTCCCTAACTCCCTAATTCCCAGGAACATGATTGTCATTGAAAATTCAATAATCTAAAGAAAGAGAAATTAATTTTGGATCAAAGAAAAAAAACACTAAAGTTAGCCAGAGCTCAAGTCTGCTGATGTGTAGTGAAATGCTTTTATCTTTTTATCACTGTTCTACTACAGAAAAAAATTGCACCAATTTTTAATGTTTTGTTTCTTTATCTTTTCATGCTGAAAATTGAAAGAGTAAATAAAAATCTATTATGTTGCTCCTCCTTCTTGCAGGAATTTTTGACCAGTAGAAGAATTGAATTTGAATTACTGAGATAAAGCCAGGGAATATTCAATCAACATGTTACTTAGGAACAGAAATAGAAATAACTTTTCCATCAATTTTCAAGAAGTTTCCATAACCCTAATACTAAAAGCTGATAAGATATTAGAAGCAAGTAAGTCTCACTTTGGAATATAGAGACTATGATCCTGAATAATATATTAGCAAATATAATGTTTCAGGCTCAAACTGGGAGAAAAGAAAATCTCTCAGCATGAATTACTATTTTATAAAATCATTTAGGTCCCCACACAGATTGATGAAAAGATTCCTGGAAGTTGGATCTGCCCAAGCAATGTATTTTAATTGTAAAAAATATAAACCCAAACAAACAAACAACAAAAAAATCCCCAACACTTTTAGGGTAATTAAATGTCCTGAATAATGGAATATAATCCTGACTGCTTACTGATTTTTTTTTTTTTTTTGCATGGACAGACACTGGTAATCTGGCATGGCCAGCGAGAACTCTGCCTGCTAAGCCACTGTGGCTTGCCCTGTTTGTTTGTTTTTTATCACTGCAGTAAATTATGTACAGCTTTATGATGGGATTCTTGATTTAGTTCTTAAAATATATTAGCTTTATTATTTAGTAATTCTAATGGATTTCTTCCATAAACAGTCCATAAATATTAACATATCTGATGGATTATAAAGGTCTGATGAAAGTGAGAAAATATTATGTCTGATATATGGTGACGATTTGACAATATCCCCCATTTATGTTGTTTGTTCTTTATAGTTTTAGATAGCAAAAAGTGAAATTAATTAACAGCTCATGTCAGTGGAAAGAAAGATGTAGTATTAATGTAGTGAGTTTAGAATCTTCTACCAGGAGAAAATATATCATTGTATCTAGAAGTTTATGGTGCTATTTTTTGCAGTTTTAGTAAATTCAGATTTACTAAACAGTTTAATTTGCTGCTAGAAATTATTTTCAATAGAATCTAAGATTTTGCTATTAAAGTAGAGAAATGACCATGTCATATAGTCACTCTTTCTCTATTGTAAGATATTTTGAAAATGAGATATGCCTGGGTCTTCCCTCTTTAAGGATTCTTCCACATTATACAAGTATTAATTAGGTGCTCATTGTGGCAGTGGGCTATGAGAGAGGCAGAGACAGAGAGAGATGGAGAGAGACACACAGAGAACAGTTCAGAGAGAGAGAGACAGATGGACATAGAGAGAATGAGTCAGAGAGAGAGCTGAAATAAATAGAAGACAAAGATTCTCCCCACAAAGAAAGGGACTGAATAAAATAATGGTGGCAGAAATCCATGTGTGGAATGCCAATCTTTTAATGTCTTTTATAAACTGAACTCATTTCTACATCTGGGCCAGAGATTTTAGAATAAAAAAAAAAAGTCTACTTAAATGAAAAATCTAGACCATGGTGATTTCCCCCTAGTTTCAACAGGTATATGGAAAAGGTAAATGACAGCAAGCCCACTTGTGTTTTCCCCATAAACAAGAAGATTGTGAGGCATGATAAGGTAAGATTTAAAATCATAGCTAATTTTTTTGAACACCATCTATGTGTCTGGCACTGTGCTAAGAATTTTACATACCCAATTGCCTATTCTTTATCCCAAAGCTGTGAGGTTGTTGCTATTTTTATCTCTATTTTCCATATGAGGAAATAAAAGCTTAGAAATAGAGCATTAATAAAGGAGAAAGTCTCTGTTGGTGCTATTATGTTTTTAACACCCCTAATACTTGCTGATCAGTTCTTCTCAAACTCTTTCTCTTTGTCAACAAAGATAGAGCAAGCCCCAGGCTCAGAGTCCTTGGAAAGAAATAGTATGTAGGGAAAATGTAACTACATTATTTCATTTTCATTCTATCTCTTTTTATGTTAGTTTCTATTTATGACCAATGGTACTTGCACTTCATTTATAATAGTACTTACCCTAAGTTACCTTTTGAAATTGAAGTTTAAAACAAAGTGTGTCATTTAAAAATATTAAATAAGGACAGCATTTATGAAATTGGTAAGTGAAAGATTGAAATTTGGGAAATAGTCTAGAATGTGTCACATCGATAACAGTCCATGTACATAATAAAATTCACTTGTATCTGACAAACATGTTTTCTGGGGATTTTAATTAAGTACATAGTACTGGGGTTTGCTGTACTTGAGATGATTGATGGTTTTGAAAGTCAATGTCTCTAAATATATAGATTTATGTTGATGAAGCAAACATGCATATTATGAGCATTCATGATATTTATTTTATAAAGAGAAGAGGAAAAGAAAACCTGTTAAAACTTTAGATGTAGAGGTTTTAGGCAAGACAAGTTCTGAATTTCAATTTCTGGCTTTTCTTATATAACAGCTAACACCTACCCTAGTGACAACTATTCTCCCTGAGGGTCCCCCGGGACCTGAACTCTGTGCTAAGCATGCTATGCACATTCTTCCCAGTTTAACAACAACCATACAAAGACAATTGCTATTGACCCATTAATGTTTGAAGGAAATGGCTTAGGGAAGTTAAGAAACTTGTCTGCAATCTAAGTGACGAGAGCTGGAATTTGAATCTAAGTTTTTCTGATTATAAATGGTTTTGACTTTATCATTCTTCTCTGTTGCCTCTCCCTTCCCTCTTTTAAATTGTAAGGAAATTAAGTGAAGAGAGAGAAAATGTTAGTCTTTAATATTTACCCTCATAGTCACCATTTCTGGTGCTTTTCATTCTTTTCTATAGATTTACAGTTCTATGTGGATCATTTCCATTCAACCTGAAGAACTTCCTTTAGTATTTCTTTGCATGTAGGCGTGCTACTGAAAATTTTTCTCAGTTTTTGTTTATGTGATAGTGTTTTTATTTCACTATAATTGTTAAAGGATAATTTTGCTGGTTATAAAATTCTGTGTTGACAATGTTTTCCTTTCAGCACTTTAAAGCTGTTATTCTTTTTGTCTTCCAATTACTAATATTTTCCATAGGAAGTTGGCCAACATTCATATAATAATTTCCTTTTTTATGATGTGTCATTTTTCTCTTTAGCTGGAACAGCTAAAGAAAAAAAAAACAAAAATATTTCAGGATTTTCTGTTTTGTTTTGGTTTTTGGGAGTTAGGTATGAGATACCTAATTGTGGTTAACTGTATTTCTCCTGCATAGGGTTTATTGAACTTCTTGGATCTGTAAGTTGATATTTTTCATGAAATTTTGGGAATTTTACGCCATTATAACTTTTAAAACTTTTATTCCCCATTCTCTCTGTTTCAGTTTGCTAAAGCTGCCAAAATGTGATATACCAGAAATGGACTAGCTTTTAAGAATGGGAATTTAATGGCTTACAAATTTAAAGTTCTGAAGCTGTAAAAATGTCCAAGCCAAGGCATCAACAGGACAATACCTTCTCTTTGAGGAATGTCTGCTGGTGGTCCAGGACCCTTCTGTCCACATGGCAGCATCTGTTAGTCCTTTTCTTCTGGGCTTTCATAGCTTTCAGCTTCTGGCTACTTTTCTCTCAGCTTCTCTGGTTTCTCTTTGTTCTCTGTGTGTCCTTCTCTCTCAGCTACTTTAGGGATTTTTCCTGTATCTTTTTCTCTGTCTTTTATCCTCTTATAAGGTATTCCAGTAAGAGGATTAAGATCCACCCTGAATGAGGTAGGTCACATCTCAACTTAAGATCCTATTCACGATGGGTCTACATCCACAGGAATGGATTTGCTATAAGAATCTGTTTTTTTTTTTTCTGGGGTATATACAGCTTCAAACCATTACACTCTGTTTCTCCTTTCATTATGGTACGCCAGTCACACATGTGTCTTGCTCAGATCACAGAGGCTCTGTTTATTTTTTCAATGTATAGTTTTAAACATGTAATCTTATTGGTTAATTGCTATTGCTCTATTTTAAAGTTCGGTGACTTTTTTCTAGTATCTGTACTATGAACACTAAATTTTCAATCCAGTGAATTTTCCATTTCATATATTGTACTTTTCACTTCTAAAATTTCCATTTAGTAGGTGGGCCATGGTGGCTTAGTGACAGAGTTCTTGCCTGCCATGCCGGAGACCTGGGTTCGATTCCCGGTGTCTGCCCAAGCAAAAAAAAATTTCCATTTAGTTATTTTAATAGTTTCTGTTTCCCCCTGAGATTCTTTATATTTTTACCTAAGATTCCTTATATTTTTACCTATGAAGATCATGTTTTCATTTATGTTCTTATATATATGTATAATAGCTGCTTTAAAGTCCTTGTCTGCATTCCAACATCCATTACCATCTCAGTGCCTTTTCTATTGATGGCTTTTTTTTTCACGTATATATCACATTTTCTTGCTTCTTCACATGACTTATAAATTTTTATTGTATGTTGGACATGGCAGATGATATCTCTTAAGGGGTCTGGATTATGTGGTCTTCCTTTAAAGAGTGGTGAGTTAATTAATTTATTGCACATGCTTTAGAATCTCTCACTACCATAGTATTGTTTTCTGCTAAGCTTTGTGGCATGTTGCCCCGTTCAGATGTATCCAGGATTTCTCCATACAAACTTCTGGTGCCCCTCTGTTTGTGTAGTTCCTTCCTCTCCAGAATTCTGTCCTACAAGTTCCAGCTGCTTTGGTCCTCTCAAATTCTAGTCTCTGTAGTTTCGGCCCAGCAAGACCATCATGCATAGCCTGGGGTTCACACTCCTGCACCACTGTCAGGAAACTGTCCCCACACAGAGAGCTACTGTAAACAAGCACTTTGCTGTCTGTTGTTGAATGCTGGAAAATAGTTATCTTGTATATTTTATTCAGTTTTATAGAAATTTATGGCAGGTGGACAAACCCACTACCAGTTACTCCATCCTGGATGATACAGATGTTTTCCTCATTTTTCTCTTCCTTCCTTACTTCAAAACACCTTCCTTCAAAAAGGATGTCACCATAAACCTATTTATCATCTTTCTACTTTCTAAGACATGGTTCCATGTCTCTCTTTCAATTCCTCTACTGGTTGCATTCATATTATACTGACTTATTTAATCTTAATCAAATAAAAGTGTGTTAAGTTGTCTAATATGGACCAGGTACTCCGGGCGATGGAGGCATCAAGTTAAATCACAGTATCTTCCTGCAAAGAGTTCACAGTAATGGAAGAAAGCCATAGAAATAATTAAAATAAGTGAGATAATTGCTAACACTGAGGAGGTAAAGGTTATAGGAGAAACTAACTGTGGTGGGGAATGAATCCTGGACCTCTTCATAGTCAAAGGAGAATTGAAGAAGAGTCTTAAAGGAATACAGGAGGCAAGCAAGAAACAGGGAAAGCATTTGTTGTGGGTTGAATTATGTTCCTCAAAAAATATATTTAAGTCCTAACCCCAACTGTATATTTTTTACATGCTTTTTTGGTAAACATACAACTTCCCTAATATTAGAGAAAAACATTAGAGAGGCACTTTTCTAAAGTACAAAACCCTACGCTAAGATGAGAGGGACAGTTTTTATTTAAATTTTTATTTTTTAATATTGCATTGTAAAAACTACAAACATTCTTGATATATAAACATCCCGTGCATGGTGTACAATCAATGGCTCACAATATCATCGCATGGTTGTGTATCCAACACCAGGTTCATTTTCTTGAACATTGGCATCACTCCAGCAAAAGAAATTAAAAAAAAACCTCATACGTATCATACCCCTTACTACTCCCAGAGAGGGACAGTTTTCAGATGAGCAGTCCTTGGAGAATTTATAGAAACTTGAACCTGTGGTGTGAAATGAAAGTAACAACCAACTATTAACTGGTCTATGCCAAAGAAGTCTGTTCCACTTCAGAGACTTGCACTCCTTTTTTGTCCTTAATCGACAGAGATCACAGCCAGTACACTTGTAGCTCAATTTAGTGTCCATGCAGGTGCCACTATTGAGGCACAGGCTGGGCGGACGCCAAGATAAAGAGTGGTGCTGGGTGTTCCTGGCTGCACAGGCACACTGGGCACTGCTCAGAGCTGCTATGAGGTCAAGGAGGAATTTCCAGTGGTGACCATGGTGGGATCATGGCCATAGTCAGATCTGCTGACACAACCCATACTGTAGCTACAGTTGGATGTAACATAGGCCAATCCAGGTGATGGGAACATGCTCTCCAACTGCAGAGGAGAATAATCCAATATCATACTGTTTACATTATTTCTTGGAAACACATCACCCTGAATTATACTATGTGCAGATGATGGAATAAACAATGGCTGTTAAAAATGATGTTGTAGAAGAATATATAATAGCCTGAAATCATAATCATAAAATGTTAAGAAAAAAAACTATTATTGCAAGATGGCCCTAAAGACAGGGGAAAAATGGTTGAGGAATAGACCCTAAAATGTTAACAGTGTTAAATTTTCTAGAATTATAGGTGATTTTGAGTTTTCTTTGCTTTGCTTATCTGCATTTGCCAAATTTTTCAAATGAATTACTTGAAAATTGAAGGAGGAGGTGGTGGTAACTATCTTAAAAAAAACAGCAGTGGAAGTTCACTTTCATACGATCAGAATTCACAAACATTATGAAAAAGAATCCAAAAATCCCACCTGAAATTTTCAAAAACCCACTTGTGAATCACTTTTCTAACCATGGGTCTGGTCTCTCTTGCCAGCTTCAGGACGATGTGCCTTTGAATTCAGCGGAGGATCCCCATGAGGTTGAAGAACCTACCCTTTAGCGGACATAACTGTACCAAGATGTCTAGGCAACTACATTTTCAAGTTTCCTTTACCACCAGCCCCAGTCTGCCATGCTTTCCATCTGGAGGCCAATTCAAAACTTCAACATCATCCAAAGAGTGTAGGTACTTTTGTGACCAGGACAATCACATGCCATTGTTCTGGCTTTCGACCAAATTGCTGTTGAGTTTTTCATGAGAATCATGAAATGCAAACCAAATGTTGAACCTTTCAGTCTGGTAAGGAAGATCTAAGATGCTAAAAATCTGGAGGTCTTCTGGTTGGGCTGGATAGTTTTCTGAGAGTAGCTTCTTTGTTTGCTTATACTTGCTCTCTTGATATGAGGACTAAAATATGAAACCTTCTTCAGTAATATCTCTAAAGACAGCAACAAAAGTGGGAAAGCAATCACAGGGACTTTTGCTGCATGAAAATTCTTACTTGGATTTGGAATTGAAGGTGCTTCACTATCCACTTCTCTATCAAATTAAACGTGAATATGCTTGAGATACTCATATGAATTGGAGAATTATGGTTCCATCAAAAAAAAACGCAACAGAATCATAATGATGATATGCCAGACACTCTCCTAAGCCCTTAGCATCAATTATTTATTTTGATTCTCATAATAACTCTTTAAAGAAGGAGTTTCTAAATCAGTATGTTTCAAAATACTGAAGATACTGAGACTCAGAGAAGATAGGTGACCTGCCCAATGCCATTGCTAGTTGACAGTTAAGTTGGGACTTAAACTCAAGTCTGTTTGATTCCAAGCCCTGTTTAAATTAAAAAAGAAGTGTTGATGTCCTAACCCCAGTATCTGTGACCATGACCTGAAATAGAGTCTTTGCAGATAGATGTAAAGATGTAAGATGAGCTTACACCGGGTTAGAGTGGGACCTACATCCAATGTCTGGTGTCCTTAAAGAAGGTCATGTGAAGACACAGGGAGAATGTCATGTGATAACAGAGCCAGAGATGGGAGCGCTGTGTGCCCAAGTCAAGTTATGCCCAGAATTGCGAGCAACCAGCAGCAGCTTGGAAGAAGAAAGGAAAAATTCTTTCCCAGAGTCTTCAAAGGGAGCATGGCCCAGCCAACATGGTGGTTTCAGACTTCTAGCCTCCAGAACTGTGAGAAAATAAGTTTCTGTGGTATTCTGTTATGGCAGCCCTGGGAAACTAATACTATATCTCCAGGCAGAGAACAGCATTGCAAAAGCATGGAGGGGTGACAAAACATGGTAGGTGAACAACCACAAGTAGTCACTGTGTCTTATGCTTTTGTGGATGACAGTGGATCATTAGACTGGAAAGGAAGACATAGGATCATTTTAAAGAATCTTTCTACAAAGCCCTTACTGTCATATAAATACGATGACTTCTCTTCTAATGCTGTTTCAGATAATGAGGTCTTCTCTCTCTGTCCCATACTGGATACTTTAAAAAAATATGCTAGTCTTATTTAGTTGTTAAAAATTGTCAGGCAGAAATTGAAAAGCCATGTGGGAAATGGTGCAACTTGAGCCATACTTGCCACCATGCAAAAAAAAAAAAATTGATTCCAGCTAGATTACAGATCTAAGTGTGAAAAGCAACATAGTAAAACATTTAGAGGACAACATAGGAGAAAGTCTGTATGATGCTGGAGTAGGCAAAGCTTTCTTACACAGGACCTAAAATTTACTAACTATAAAAGAACAGTTGATAAATTGATGACTATTAAGATTGAGAACTACAGTTCATCAAAAATATATTGAAGTGAAAGGGGAAGCCCCAAAGCGAGAGAAGATGTTCGTAACAGCATATATCCTCAGAAGATTCATATAAACACACATTAAAAGCTCCTACAAATCAATATGGAAGAAACAGATAACCTAGTAGAAAAATAAACAAAACACTTGAACAGATATTTCACAAAAGAGGGTATCCAAATGACTAGTCATTCAGGATATGCAGATTAAAGCTATTATATAATACTACTAACACACCATCCAGAATGGCTAAAATTGAAAAGACAAAAAATATCAAGAGTTGGTAAAGACATGGAACTATTAAACACTGCAAGTGGGCATGGAAAAAGATGCAACTACTTTGGAAAGCAGTTTGGTAATATCCACGAAGCTGAACTTACATGTATCTCATGACTGAATATACTCGAGAGAAATATTGAGTATTTCTTTTGGGGTGAGCACCAAAAGACATGCTAGGGTATTTAGGGGGGCACAATTTCAATAGCCCCAAAGTGGAAAATACCCAAATACCCCACCAACGATAAAATAAATAAATGGTGGTATAGTCCCATGCATAGAATATGAATAATATACAACCCTATGCAACAATGTGAATGAGTCTCACAAACACAACAATTGAAAGAAGCCACCATACAAAAGTATTCACTATATGGTCTATTTCTATAGTGTACAAAATGGCAAAACTAACCCACGCTGTTAGAAGTAAAGATAGGGGTTACTCCTGGACAGGAGCAGGAGGGGGGCTTCTGTGTTGCTGGCAATGGCCTATTTTTTCTTTTAATCTAAGACCTGGTCACACAGATGTGTTCAGTTTGTGATGATTTATTGAGTTTTTTGCTTATGACATAGATACATGTACATGTACATATATGGGTGTATATGTGCATATATGTGTATATAAATATATATCTTACACTTAAAACTGGCTTTAAGTGGTTGGCGGCAGAACTGGTAAAGATTAGTCCTTTGTTATTGCTCATTGAATTGAGCTGAATGAGGATTTCATGGTTATGATAGCTCTTCTGTCTTCAGAGAATGATCCAGTTTATATTTTCTACAGCTCCTAGAAGTGCCATTTTAAGGACCAGAGTGGGTTGCAGTGAGTTTGGCATCTGTCCCAGCTTCCTTCTTCAAGTGGAAGGTGTAATCTGAATTGCTAGCAAGCACACCTCAGAAACAAGAGTGTGTGGCTAAGATCATGAGCTTTAGAGCTGCTCAGCTCTGCTCGGGGCTTACCAGGTATCTGCAGACTTTAGGGAGCTGCCACATCTATGCCACATCTATGTTCTCTTAATGTTTTCCACTTGTGACAGGCTAAGTTCTCCCTCAAGAGCCCAGAGAAGTCAGCCCTAGCTGCTGCCCCTTTCACTGTTTTTATGAGCTCTCGGGTCTGGGCTTTTGTCCTTTATCTGCCCCTACTAAGTCATGTGGCTTTAAAATCACTTCATCTCCTTTTGGCTTTAAAATCACTTCATCTCCTTGGGCTTGGTTTTCTCATTGTTCAAGGCTCAATTCCTGTTCTCCCTTCTCTGTAAGGTATTCCCTCAACCCTCAGGCAAGGGTACAACCCCTACTCAATTGCCCTCATTTTACTTTGATAAATATCTATTTAACCCTTAATATTTATATTGTACACATCTTGTCTATAGGTCCATTCCCACTAAATTGTCAGCAATTGGAGGGTTGGATTAGAGCGTGTTTTTGCTTTCACATCCTCTCAACCTTGGCCTTTACCTCCATGAGTTTCCATTGGAAAAGATGATTGAATTTCTTGTGAATAATTTGATTGATTATTTGATCAATGTCTGTCTCCCCAACTAGACTATAAGCTTCATGAGGGTAGGGGCTTATTTTTGTTTAGCACTGTATCCCTTTACCTAAGTACTGCCTAGCATCTAGCAGGCACTCAACAAATATTTGTCAGATATATAATGAATCTATAAAATGAGGAGTTTGGGGGCATACAATGGTGGCTCAATGGCAGAATTTTCACCTTTCATGCCAGAGACCCAGGGTCAATTCTCAGAGCCTCCCCATGCCAAAAACAAAAACAAAAACAAAAACGTTAAAATGAGGAGGTTGAACAGATTATTCAGATTAGAGTTCTAGGGTTCTCTGATGTGGCAATGTGAATGGCATGCCTTAGAGTTGTGCAGTGGGGCATTTCTGATTTTGTACCACATGTGCCATTTCCCAAGTACATTGTAACTCTTTTGAGGGCAGGGAATGTATCTTACATCTTCGCTTTCTACTTCTATGAGCAAAACCAGCTTTCTTTGTGCAGTGTGGATGCTAAATACAGCTCCCTTTTGGGCTTCTCCTAAAATATGATGATTTCCCCAGTATTTTAAGGCAGAGTTAGCCTTGGACCAAATAGTAATAGAGGCAGAAACATTTTTCCTTTCTTCCTTTCCCTCAGCTGCATCATCTCTCCCACACCAGTCCATGAAATCTCTTCCCTTCCACACTACCAATCAGAAGAAATTTTGCATCAACCATTTACATTTCCTCTTTCCTGTTGGAATTTGTACAATTAAATGATCCCAGGTTTCCATGAGTCAGGAAGGGGCCACATTTGGGGTAGTGACTTCTACTTGCTAATCACAAACTAGGTGTGGGTTTCATTTGAGAGAAGGACTAGCCTGGTAGAGGACATCTGTTAATTTTGCAGTTGTGCTCTCTTTTATCTTCCATCTATAAGCATACCCTGATTTTCCTTCCCTCACTTTTAGGTCATGGGCTTGGTTTGAGCTCCATATCTGGGCCATGGATGCAGCACATCAAAGCGTAAGCCCATCTGCAAATAGGAGTGCCTGGGCCACAGTGATGGTTAGTGATGGCCCTTGATCTAATCAGAGTTAATGAGACACGGTGAGGTTTTGCTTGGAATGCTGGGAGAGCCATGGGTGCCCAGCATTAAAGCAATGAGGACCTAAGGTGCTGCCCTGCTCTGATGTGGAACAGGCCAACACAGTCTAGCCTCAGCTGAAAGAGAAACTGAGTCCCCATGACTCTGTATCCTCTCCTGTGTTGCTTGGGGCACTTAAGGAGGAAAGTTTGAGACAGTGTTTTCTAAATAATAGGTCATGACCTGTGCTGGTTTGAAAGGATGTATGTCCCCTAGAAAAGACATGTTTTAATCTAAATCCCTATTCATTTCATAAGGGCAGAATAATCCCTATTCAATACTGTATGGTTGGAACTGTAATCAGATCATCTCCCTGGAGATGTGATTTAATCAAGAGTGGTTGTTAAGCTAGATTAGGTGATGACATGTCTCCACCCATTTGGGTGGGTCTTGATTAGTTTCTGAAGTACTATTAAAGAAGAAACATTTTAGAGAATGAAAGAGATTCAGAGAGAGCAGAGCAGAACAAAATAGCCACGAGAAGCAGAGTCCACCAGCCAGTAACCTTTGGAGATGAAGAAGGAAAATGTCTCCTGGGGAGCTTCATGAAACAGGAAGCCAGGAGAAGAAGCTAGCAGATGATGCTGTGTTCGCCATGAGTCCTTCCAGATATGAGAGGAACCCTGACCGTGTTCACCATGTGCCTTTCCAGATGAGAGAGAAACTCTGACTGTGCTCACCATGTGCCCTTCCACTTGAGAGAGAAACCCTGAACTTCATTGGCCTTCTTGAACCAGAGTATCTTTCCCTGGATGCCTTTGATTGGACATTTCTATAGACTTGTTGTAACTGGAATATTTTCTCAGTCTTAGAACTGTAAACTAGCAACTTATTAAATTCCCCTTTTTAAAAGCTATTCCATTACTGGTATATTGTATTCCGGGAGCTAGCAAACTAGAACATGACCCATTAGTGGGTTGTGAAAACACATTTAATAGGTAATAACCAG